>QEPC01011684.1:6183625-6204902 GCA_003113815.1 Sphenodon punctatus
GTAACTAGAGGGGTCAGATGGGTCCAGGGTGGGCTTTTTGAGGATGGGGGAGACAGTGGCATGCTTGAAGGCAGAGGGGAAGGAGCCTGTGGAAAGGGAGAGATTGATGACATGTAGAAGTGGGGGGGGTGACAGTGGGAGCAATAGAGGTCAGGAGGCGGGAGGGGATTGGGTCAAGGGGGCAGGTGGAGGGGTTGGATGAAGAGAGCAGAGCAGAGATTTCCTAGAGAGAGTCAGGAGGGAAGGATGTGAGGAGAGAGGGGGGAGGGAGCGGTACGGGAGCGGGAGGAGGAGGTGGGTGGGAGGCAATGTCCTGACGGATCTTGTCAATCTTTGAGGTGAAGAATGATGCAAGATCCTGAGCAGCAAGGGAAGAGGGTGGAGGAGGGCAGGGGGGTTTAAGAAGGGAGTCGAAAGTAGAGAAGTGGCAGCGAGGGTCGCGAGAGAAAGATTCGATCCTGGAGGCATAATAGTGTTGTCTAGCTAGGTGTCTAACCATGATGTCCTTGCCTGTCCCTGTCCCCAAACATTTACCAGGGTTGCAGTGAGCAGCGGTGATAGGACAAGCAGTGGGTCACAGAGAGTATCAACAAGCCGCTCCTGCCACCTCTGCTCTTGCTCCCAGCAACCTGCCTCTGGACATCCCGGGCTGGGAGTGTCAGCAGCAGGAGCTGCGGAAATGCAGAAGGTCCCAGGGAGTGGCAGAAGCAGGAGCAATGACCGCGGTGACTGCAGGTCCAGGGAGCAGATAGCTAACTCTCCTGGGACTAAAGCTGAAATAAGAACCTGCAAAAATGGGTAAACCTGTTGAACTTACAGTACTGGATCCAACCCACTACCTTCAGGTACCAATGTCCTGATTTTCCAAATTCCCGTCCCAGAATACCAACTTCTTGTACCAATTTCTTGAGTTTCTGTCCTGATTTCTTGAGTTTGGTCCCATTTTTTTTTTCTTTTCTATTTTTCCAAACCAATTTACCAATACGTAATTGGTGAATTGGTACCAATAATTCCTGATTTGGGGGGCAATCAGGTATCCAACACAGTACCCAAAATTGTAGGTATTACCCATGGGTAATAAATCAAGTACTTGCATAAACTCTGCCCGGTACCTTCCACCACCAGCACTGTTCCTGCCAACTCTGCTGCTTCCTGGGATGTGCTGCCAGCCTAGTAAGTTCCACTCCACCTCTGCCAGCTCATGAGTAGCTGCTGAGTGTACCAGCAGTTAGTTACCTGTGCACTGTCCATGCAGACATGTGTACAAGACTCATGTTGCCTGAACAAAACTCACTGTGTCTCAAGGAACCAATATGAGGAGCCAGCCCAGCAGCAGTGTGAGGCGGACAACAGCTACAGTGGAAGCTCAGGAGTGTACTCAGGGCTCCTTCTCTACTGAGCATATCTGTACTTTCCTGGATCTGCCTGCTCACATGACAGCCAACAGAGGAAGCCCAAGTTATGCCTGCTTGGACGTCAGCAGATTAACAGGCAAAATAGATAGGGTTGAAGGTGGTACTAACCACTCAAAGGGATAGACTTGGCAGGCTTTAGGGATGGGCAAACGTGGTTCGGAAGTTCAGACCGATCTCGACCAGTTCAGTCGACCGAACCGAACTCCCAAACCAATCTTCCAAACCGAACTCGATTTTCGAACCGAACCGAATATCCGAACTCGGCTCTGTTCGCCCATCCCTAAAAGATAATATTCCATTTAGTTCAATGGGGTTTGAATTTCCGAACTTTGTTCGGAAGTTCGGAGTTCGGACCGAACTCGAATAGTTCGGTCGACCGAACTGAACTTCCAAACCGAACCAAATTTCCAAACTGAACTGAACCAAACCGAATTTCTGAACTCGGTTCTGTTTGCCCATCCCTAGCAGGCCTGTATTACCTAAAAGTATGACAATTAAGTAGAGTTAAGCAACCCCTCCTTTGAGGGGATATTTGAAACCCCAATTTAAGAGTGTTCAAAATCTGAGTCTAGATTTCGGCGATTTCAATTCAAGAAAAGAGCAAAAAAATATACATGTATAACTCAAAGCATAAACTCAGATTATAAAGGGAAACTGCTAAAATCTATTTTTCATTAAGAAACTTAGACTTGGGGCAATTGCTCCCCAGTCTGAGTGCTATCAGTAAAATGTATTTGCCCATGTACGTACAAGTTTTCTGAGTAATTTGTGCAAGTAGGACCCTTGGAATTGTGGTGTTTTTAAACTGGGTTGTCTAATAGCCAGGTATATTGTAGAGAGACAGTACGGTGTGAAAGCAAAATCTTTTCTGGCCACAATTTCATTTTCTTTGTAGATGACAAATCACTGCCTCTTAATATCCAGCTTCCCTTACGAAATGTGTTGTAGGAGGCACGAGGGAGTTTAAAGAGAATGCAGCAGAAGGTATACCCTCCATTTTACTGCTTTATTTATTTAATATCCTGAATTATTAAAGAGACAGGTGCTGCCTGGTATATGGCTCCCATTGTTCTATGAGCCATCAACTAGAAAAAGAGCAATGTGTTGACAGATACCTTGGCCATGAATTACAATTACAAGGGTAGGACTGTGAAGACAGAGTACTACTGAATTGGATTATATTTATAGCCAGAGTGAAGAAATATCCTGAGATGCATAACAGCAATGAATACTGGCATTAATTATTTCAGACTGAATTCCATTTTGAAGAATGGCTATATTGGAACACAATTTAAAGATACGCTCTTGAAATTAATAAGACACTGCACATTAAAACAAACCAGATGTCACAAATCAAAACGTGGGATAACTGAACATTTTCATTGTGCCTCACCTAGAATACCCAACCTTCATTTCCTCTATCTCTCATCCTCCCTACGTTCCAGTTAAAATGTAAAAAGGTAAGAGAGTTCCTCTCCCACACCACACATCTTTACCAAAATTTAAATTTCTCACAATACTCTATGGACTATGACACAGGTTCTCAAACTGTGGGTCAGGAGCCAGCTTGAGTGGAATCATCTGTGAATCCAGTTGATATACTTTGTTGTCAGCCGCCGCCGCCAGCCCCACAGCCCCCGACATCCCCAGGGCCCTCAGGACGCAGGCATGCGGCGGGAGCCGGCGGAGCCCCCTCTCTCAAGTACCGCATCAGCCGTCAATACGGGGCCCGTGGTCACGCCCCCCCCGAGCCTGATCAGACTGAGCTGCCCCCACACCGGCCGTATGATTGCCCAATTGACCTGATGCCAGGAAAAGACCCGCCGTTTGGACACATTTATGCCTTAGTCGAACCCGAACTAAAGGTATTGCGGCAGTACCTAGACGAAAACCTTCGACAAGGCTTCATTCGACCTTCCACTTCGCCCACTGGCGCTCCCATATTTTTTGTTCTGAAGAAGGATGGGGGTCTTCAACCCTGTGTGGACTATAGGGGGTTGAACCAGATAACCATCAAAAACCACTACCCGCTCCCCTTAATTCCTGAACTACTAGATTGCTTGCAAGGAGCTCAAGTCTTTACCAAGTTGGACCTCCGAGGAGCATATAACTTGCTCCGCATGCGCCCAGGTGACAAGTGGAAGACGGCGTTCTGTACCCGTTATGGGTTATTTGAATACCTCGTAATGCCCTTCGGCCTTGCTAACGCCCCGGCCGCCTTCCAACACCTCATTAATGAGGTTTTCCGGGACATTCTTGACGTGTACGTCATCGCTTATCTCGATGACATTTTGATCTACTCCCTCAACTTGGACGACCACGTCAGCCATGTTCGCGAAGTACTCCGATGACTCAGAATCAATAAGCTGTACTGCAAAAGAGAAAAGTGCTTTTTTAATCTCCGCTCTCTCAGCTTCTTGGGGTTTATCATAAGTCCCCACGGAATCCGAATGGACCCCCAGAAGGTCGAGGCATTAAATAGGTGGCTCGCTCCTAAGGCGGTAAAAACTTTACAACGGTTCCTCGGGAGCACAAATTACTACAGGCAATATATCCCCAACTATGCAGAAATCATGGCCCCTTTGACCTTGTTGTTGAAGAAAAATCAGCCCTATGAGTGGACTCCAAAACAACAATACAGCTTCTCTTATCTGAAGGAAGCTTTCATGTCAGCTCCCCTGTTACGGCACCCTGACNTACTGAGCATATCTGTACTTTCCTGGATCTGCCTGCTCACATGACAGCCAACAGAGGAAGCCCAAGTTATGCCTGCTTGGACGTCAGCAGATTAACAGGCAAAATAGATAGGGTTGAAGGTGGTACTAACCACTCAAAGGGATAGACTTGGCAGGCTTTAGGGATGGGCAAACGTGGTTCGGAAGTTCAGACCGATCTCGACCAGTTCAGTCGACCGAACCGAACTCCCAAACCAATCTTCCAAACCGAACTCGATTTTCGAACCGAACCGAATATCCGAACTCGGCTCTGTTCGCCCATCCCTAAAAGATAATATTCCATTTAGTTCAATGGGGTTTGAATTTCCGAACTTTGTTCGGAAGTTCGGAGTTCGGACCGAACTCGAATAGTTCGGTCGACCGAACTGAACTTCCAAACCGAACCAAATTTCCAAACTGAACTGAACCAAACCGAATTTCTGAACTCGGTTCTGTTTGCCCATCCCTAGCAGGCCTGTATTACCTAAAAGTATGACAATTAAGTAGAGTTAAGCAACCCCTCCTTTGAGGGGATATTTGAAACCCCAATTTAAGAGTGTTCAAAATCTGAGTCTAGATTTCGGCGATTTCAATTCAAGAAAAGAGCAAAAAAATATACATGTATAACTCAAAGCATAAACTCAGATTATAAAGGGAAACTGCTAAAATCTATTTTTCATTAAGAAACTTAGACTTGGGGCAATTGCTCCCCAGTCTGAGTGCTATCAGTAAAATGTATTTGCCCATGTACGTACAAGTTTTCTGAGTAATTTGTGCAAGTAGGACCCTTGGAATTGTGGTGTTTTTAAACTGGGTTGTCTAATAGCCAGGTATATTGTAGAGAGACAGTACGGTGTGAAAGCAAAATCTTTTCTGGCCACAATTTCATTTTCTTTGTAGATGACAAATCACTGCCTCTTAATATCCAGCTTCCCTTACGAAATGTGTTGTAGGAGGCACGAGGGAGTTTAAAGAGAATGCAGCAGAAGGTATACCCTCCATTTTACTGCTTTATTTATTTAATATCCTGAATTATTAAAGAGACAGGTGCTGCCTGGTATATGGCTCCCATTGTTCTATGAGCCATCAACTAGAAAAAGAGCAATGTGTTGACAGATACCTTGGCCATGAATTACAATTACAAGGGTAGGACTGTGAAGACAGAGTACTACTGAATTGGATTATATTTATAGCCAGAGTGAAGAAATATCCTGAGATGCATAACAGCAATGAATACTGGCATTAATTATTTCAGACTGAATTCCATTTTGAAGAATGGCTATATTGGAACACAATTTAAAGATACGCTCTTGAAATTAATAAGACACTGCACATTAAAACAAACCAGATGTCACAAATCAAAACGTGGGATAACTGAACATTTTCATTGTGCCTCACCTAGAATACCCAACCTTCATTTCCTCTATCTCTCATCCTCCCTACGTTCCAGTTAAAATGTAAAAAGGTAAGAGAGTTCCTCTCCCACACCAAACATCTTTACCAAAATTTAAATTTCTCACAATACTCTATGGACTATGACACAGGTTCTCAAACTGTGGGTCAGGAGCCAGCTTGAGTGGAATCATCTGTGAATCCAGTTGATATACTTTGTTGTCAGCCGCCGCCGCCAGCCCCACAGCCCCCGACATCCCCAGGGCCCTCAGGACGCAGGCATGCGGCGGGAGCCGGCGGAGCCCCCTCTCTCAAGTACCGCATCAGCCGTCAATACGGGGCCCGTGGTCACGCCCCCCCCGAGCCTGATCAGACTGAGCTGCCCCCACACCGGCCGTATGATTGCCCAATTGACCTGATGCCAGGAAAAGACCCGCCGTTTGGACACATTTATGCCTTAGTCGAACCCGAACTAAAGGTATTGCGGCAGTACCTAGACGAAAACCTTCGACAAGGCTTCATTCGACCTTCCACTTCGCCCACTGGCGCTCCCATATTTTTTGTTCTGAAGAAGGATGGGGGTCTTCAACCCTGTGTGGACTATAGGGGGTTGAACCAGATAACCATCAAAAACCACTACCCGCTCCCCTTAATTCCTGAACTACTAGATTGCTTGCAAGGAGCTCAAGTCTTTACCAAGTTGGACCTCCGAGGAGCATATAACTTGCTCCGCATGCGCCCAGGTGACAAGTGGAAGACGGCGTTCTGTACCCGTTATGGGTTATTTGAATACCTCGTAATGCCCTTCGGCCTTGCTAACGCCCCGGCCGCCTTCCAACACCTCATTAATGAGGTTTTCCGGGACATTCTTGACGTGTACGTCATCGCTTATCTCGATGACATTTTGATCTACTCCCTCAACTTGGACGACCACGTCAGCCATGTTCGCGAAGTACTCCGATGACTCAGAATAAATAAGCTGTACTGCAAAAGAGAAAAGTGCTTTTTTAATCTCCGCTCTCTCAGCTTCTTGGGGTTTATCATAAGTCCCCACGGAATCCGAATGGACCCCCAGAAGGTCGAGGCATTAAATAGGTGGCTCGCTCCTAAGGCGGTAAAAACTTTACAACGGTTCCTCGGGAGCACAAATTACTACAGGCAATATATCCCCAACTATGCAGAAATCATGGCCCCTTTGACCTTGTTGTTGAAGAAAAATCAGCCCTATGAGTGGACTCCAAAACAACAATACAGCTTCTCTTATCTGAAGGAAGCTTTCATGTCAGCTCCCCTGTTACGGCACCCTGACTTCAACAAGCCATTTTTTGTGGAAGCTGACGCCTCCGGGAGAGCCATAGGAGCAGTACTACTGCAAGAACATGAATCACCAGAACCCCTACTCCCCTGCGCCTATTATTCCAGGCAACTGACCTCGGCAGAAAGGAATTATAACATTCTTGATCGGGAACTCTTGGCAATCAAGGTCGCCTTTGAAGTATGGCGTCACTATTTAGAAGGGGCCCGACATCCAGTGACTGTGGTGACGGATCACCGGAACTTGACCTTTCTTCAGACTACCCAGATCGCCAATGCCCGCCACGCCTGCTGGGCCTTGTTTTTTGCAAGGTTCGACTTCCACGTTCGTTATCGGCCCGGAAAACTACACCTACTAGCAGATGCCCTCTCGCGCTATTACGAACACAGTCCAAACCTCCCTGCTAACCCCGAACCTATTCTAAGGCCCCAGACATTCGCGGGTACGTATACAACGTTACAAGAAATTCAAACAGCCGNCCCCAGACATTCGCGGGTACGTATACAACGTTACAAGAAATTCAAACAGCCGCCCTACAGGAACTTCCCGAAGTCACCCCACCTGCAGTAGCAACTCCCCCACCGGCAGGAACACCAGACCAACCACACTTGGTAAGGGTTCCCCCCTCTTGTAAACAAAACATATTATGGGCCCACCACGATGCTCCTACAGCAGGACATCCAGGCATCGAATGCACTACGCAATTGATTCGTCGGTCCTTCTGGTGGCCAGGTCTGAAACAGGATGTAGTCCAGTACGTGACTAGTTGTGGCACCTGCGCTCGGACGAAAACGCCTCGCCGAGCCCCAACAGGACTTCTTCAGTTGGCTTCTCCCCCTTTAGGACCTTGGCAACGGGTGGGCCTTGACTTTGTCGTAGACCTCCCCCCGTCTTGGCAATATACCACAGTACTAGTAGTGGTAGACCACTTCACCAAACTGGCCCACTTCATCACCTGCAAGGGACTGCCATCGGCCAAACGAACCGCGCTGCTCTTTATCCGCCACATTTTAAAACTCCACAGGTGTCCACAGGAGATTATAAGCGACAGAGGGACCCAATTTACATCGCGCTTCTGGAAAGCCTTGTTTCAGGCCTTACGAGTGACACTTAAGCCCACCACTGCCTACCATCCACAAGCGAATGGGCAAGTGAAAAGGGTGAACCAAAACATGGAGCAGTATCTACGATGCTACATAAACTACCTCCAGGATGATTGGCACGCATGGCTCCCGCTTGCGGAATTCTCATATAATAATGCACCCAACGCCTCGCTGGAGAACTCCCCTTTCTTCATTACATATGGCTTTCACGCACAGGGGGGGGCACCGAAACTCCGGCTACGGCTGTACCTGCCGCAGGAGCACTTATTCAACAGATCCGACACGCGCAATCAATTGCACGACAAGTACTATTGCAAGCACGGCAACAATATAAGATACAGGCCGACCGACATAGATGACCCGGAAAGCCGTTGCAACTGGGTGACCTCGTCTGGATCGATTGGCATCGCTACCCTTCGTCTCGGCCATCCCCCAAGCTCGATCATTGCTACATTGGACCTTTCCCCATACTACGGCAACTAAATGACGTGACCTATATGGTGAAATTGCCCCCCCGCTCACGAATCCATCCCATTTTTCACGTGTCCCTTCTGAAAAAGGCCAGCTTACGCCCTGGGGTAACCTCTGTAGAAACCCCGGCCCCCCTTGTCCAATCAGGTGGCAACCCCGACTACGAGGTGAAGGCAATCTTGGACTCCAAGATCTGATGGGGTCGCCTACACTACTTGATTGATTGGGCTGGGTTTGGACCATCGGACTGCTCCTGGGAACCTGCTGGCAACGTTTCGGCCCCTCGCCTTATTAGGCTATTTCACCTTCGCCACCCCTCGAAGCCCAGCCCCGGGGGGTGGCAGCTTCGACGGGGGGGTATTGTCAGCCGCCGCCGCCAGCCCCGCAGCCCCCGACATCCCCAGGGCTCTCAGGACGCAGGCATGCGGCGGGAGCCGGCGGAGCCCCCTCTCTCAAGTACCGCATCAGCCGTCAATACAGGGCCCGTGGTCACGCCCCCCCCCAGAGCCCGATCAGACAACTCCCCCTCCAAAGCAAGGCATGCCCTTGGCCACGCCCCCGACGCTGCTACGACACTCGGAGCATCTGCGGGCACGCACGGGGGCGGGGCCTTCCACATAAACACCAGCGACGCAGTTAGAGCGACGCTGGTGATTGTTCGAGACCGGCCCCCTTGCGTTTGTCCTTACTGTTTGCGATTTGTCTGCTAGTACCTTTCTGACATCTGAGCCTGAGTGAAACTTCCTTCAACTGGATTTCCCCTTGGTGTGACTGGAGCGAGTGACGGAGCGAGTGGTGAGTGCGAGGTGTGTGCGTGTCCCCCTCCCCCTCCGTCCCTGGACAGGGTTAGACCCTCCCCCTGGGGAGCACTGTGAATGAGTGACCCTGCCTCCTCCCTTGCAAGCCTGGGTAAGGGCCCTCACCCTGCATGGTTTCCTCCTTGCACCTCGTCCACAGCCTTCCTCCTTTACCCTGAGAGCGTGGGATAGGGAGTGTGGGGGTATTGTGCGGCCTCTCGCAATCCAGGCGCCCTATGATGATAGTGGCCTGTTCTCTTTCATTAGAGGTAACGGCCAACACACTATCCTGACGGACACAAGACCCCCCTCATTGTTGCCTCGCTGAGAGAGTCGCTGCTAGCCATACCCAGTGCATGAGAGATACGAGTGGTAGCCCCTCTGTGTTCTCCCCCCTCCCCGCTGACATTTGTGTGTTTTAGGATGAAAACAGTCATGCACCTTAACTCTGCTTCTTTGCATGTTGCGCCATACAGCCCTGCAAAAGGTATAAGAAATGTTAAAGTGGTGTTAAAGCAGTGTTACAGTGGAGTTACGTGTATGTCTGTTTAGCTGTTGTCTAGAGACGTGTTTCAAAGTGGGACACAAGGGACACAGTTTTTTAAAAAAAATTGTAATGACTGGACTATGGAGATTTTCTTTTTCATCTGGTCCAGAATAACTATGAATGAACTCATGTCAGTAAGCCTTGCAACAGAAGTTCCCAACCTCCCATCATTTCATCATTTAAAACATTTTAAAATGTTTTTTAAAACTATTAAGTACAAATTGTTCACACTATTTTGATACTGCCTTAAATCATAAAACTATTTTTAGTTTCTCTAAAATAATAAACAAGGGAAAGAAAGGACAAAAAATGAAGAACTGAGGCTAGTGTTGTTGTCCTTGGTTATCAGGGCACGTATCAGGCTTTTAAATCTATCCACAGAGGCCTGGACTTGCAAAGTCCATTTACCACTTGCCTGAAATGCCAATCCAAGATATTTGAAGGCTTTGACTTGTTCTATTTTAGCCCCATTTATTAACTAATTATGCTTACTTTTTGTCCTAGAGAAAATCAGCACTTTGGTTTTCCCATAATTTATATCTAAAAGATTTTCGTTACAATAATTACCAAGGGCAACCAGAAGTCGACGGAGACCAATCGGTGTTCGAGAAAGGAGCACCATATCATCTGCATATAGCAGACAAGAGATTTTAGTATCTCCTGCAGAGGGGGAATGAAACTGTGCACCTGCAAAACTCCCACTAGGTCATTTAAGTAAATATTAAAGAGTATTGGCGCCAAGGTACAACCCTGTTTTACGCCTTCCACGAAAGAATAGGGCGGGACAAATTCCCCTTATTATCAAGTCTCACCATAAGGCAGGTCCCAGTATGCAGCTGGTGGATGAGATAAAGTAGTCTCTCCTTCATATGGAGGTCTTTCAGTTTAAGCCAAAGCCTCTCCCGGGAAATGGAATCGAAAGCGGCCTTCAAATCAATGAAGGCCGCAAATATCGATTCCCCAAATCCCATATATTTCTGAACTAGGTGAGTCAGAAGGAAGCAATGATCCTCTGTTGACATTCCTCCCCTAAATCCGATTTGTTCGTCGTGCATAATCCCAACATCCCCCAACCATCTCTCACACTTCCATAACAGATATTTCGAATAAAGATTACTGATGATACATAGAAGGCTAATTGGCCTATAATTCACGGGATCCTTAGGATTTCCTTTTTTAAAGATTGGCACTACAATAGCCTGAAGCCACGGGGGGGTGAGACTTCCCATGATGTTAATACTAGTAAATAGAGTGGCTAAAATCGGAGCCCACAAGTCTACTGCAGCCTTCAAAAAATCCAGTGATATAAGATCTGGTCCAGGAGCCTTACCCCCTTTGAGCTTGCCTATAAGTTCCATGACCTGGGACGGGTCAACCGAGTCCCATTCTGGAGCGACACTTAGCAACTCTGGGCTGTCCAGTCCTCCACCTTTGTCCCCATGTACAGAATAGAGGGCAGAAAAGTGCTCTTCCCACCTCTGGGTACCTATCGGGATCTTACTCCTCCCCAGGGGTCAGATGTCCTATCCCCCTTACTAACCTCCAGAATTTCCTAGAATCCGTACACCGGGAAGCCTTATCCAAGGCCTCCCACTGACGGGCGTAATATTGGGTACGCTTAACCCTCAGCATCTTATTATAATCAGATCGTACCCTTCATAATTTCCTTATCAGGTCTGGGTTATTAAGGAGTCTACAGCGACGGTGAACCCTTCTAAGCACACCTCTCGACGTTTTGCATTCCCTATCAAACCACTCCAGGTTGGGCAGAGCCTTATTACCAGAGGTGACGCTCTGCCTTACCAAGAATGGGACCATACTATCCACCAACTCCTGGAACTTACTCAGCAATATTTCATGAGTTTTTGCCTCCATCACCCCGGCCGCTAATTGTAAGCCAGCCCGGGAGCTTACTAATATCTTTAGGGAGACTTCCAATTCCTCATCCCAGGGTCGACAAATAAGTCCCTCTCCCCCAATATTCATCGTAGAGGAATCAGATTCCCCTTTCTCTGCCTCACAAGTAAACTGAAGAGTTAAATTAACTGACTGGTGATCGCTTTCCCAGCGGCTACTGATTCTGAAGGAATTGACTCGGGGGATGAGATTAGCAGAAATCAGGCAAAGATCAATAGAGCTAGAGCCCATTGGTGATATAAATGTGTAATCCCCTGGGTGATCACTCCACCACCTACCATTCAGTAGGTATAAATCCATAGGTCCCAAAACCTTAGCTAATGATAAACCATTTCTATTTATTCCAGCGTCCTTCATCGCCCGGGCCATAAGTGTGGATAAATCATCGTTCATCCAAAGCCCCCCCAAATCACCATCAGAGGCCCCCAACCTTGCATTAAGGTCCCTGACCAAGATAAGCCCCCCCGTAGGATGGTTACTACAAACCAGATCTATAAAGGTAACTAGCTCCTGCCATATATCATCTGTATAATAGGGGGAGCTAGCCGGGGGAATATATACACAAAGTAGCAAAATGGTGACTTCCGGAAGGCTAATAAGGCAGCCACAACAGCCTGTTACCACCCCAGGCAGGGGGGACAGTTGGTCCCTCCCATTGGGAAGATACCAGGCACACTGTGCCTCCCCTGGGACGGCCCCCCCAATCTAGATTTATCTGCAGGGGTAGAGAACACTACATAACCCTCCAGTGCTATCTCATTCATACTCCAGGTCTCTTGGGCCATAATGACATCGTGGCCCCTCAGAAAAGCCAGGCAATCAGGATTAGCCAACTTAGATCTCCAGCCGGCTACATTCCAAGATAAAATCTTAAACAACATTGCAGCCCTCTCTACTAGGCGTCAATCCATTTTTGCCTTGCTGGAGTCTAAGGAGTCCTCTCTACCTATATAATCAGCAACGTCCCTCTGAGGGCCTTCTCCCTGCTCTACAACACCCTGGGACATTGCCTTCCAAACCACACGGGAGGTAAGCGTGCTGTCGATTGCTTCTTTCTCCTGGATCCATGCTAACGTTGGGAGAGACCCTTCATCACAAGAATGGGCCGTGGGGGAATCAGAAACTGATTTCAGACCCCCAATAGCCCAACTAGAGCCACTGTCTGAAAGGGGCTGGAATGAAACACCCAGCTCCCATTCATCAAGAACCCAAAATTTATCCCATTGTGCACTAGTCTCCTCAGGCACACTGACACCAGGGTTTCCAACACATAACATGCCTGGATCATAACCCCCCTCTACACAAGCAGCCCCCAGGAAAGCCTCCAAGGGAGGCTGTGTCACCTCCACAGTTACCTCCAAAGGCTGAGGGTACAGAGGGGGGTACAAACCCTCCCCGGGAGATATCCCAATATTACCCTCAGCAGAGGTTATAGGGGGCAACTGGGTGGAGACCTGCTTCTCCTCACGGTCAGGTATATCAGCCACTAGAGCCTGATCTACCTCTCTAGCAAGACAGGGGGCATTACGAGGTGACTCCGGGGTCAATGGTGGGGGAGCTGTATCCATTTTTTCCTGTTCTTTAGATGTCCCTTCCCTTCCATGCTCCCACTTATCCCCCTTATCCATCTTGTTCCCCAAAGATAGGTGTTGACAGTTTCAATTCTTCCCTGTCTCCAACTTTAGAGAGGCATGTTGTAAAGTTCTCACGGGGTATAATCCCCTGTTCCCACTTTCCCTGGGCTATTTTCCCTACCTCCATAATATTTTTGTTAATAAAGATCTTAGCAACGAACACACCCCTTTCGGCAAGACAAGGAATACCCACCCAAATACATTGAGGGATTCTGCTGTTCCTAAAGAGACCACATACTTATGGGCCTCCAAACCCCTCTGGATGACCCTAATATTTACAATATCTCTTGGAACACAGGAAATTTGCAAGAGAGATCTCAAGTGTCTAACCACCAAAAAAGGGGTGGTCCACTAAGGGAAAACCCTGAGGGAAGCGAGGAGACCGAGAGCGCAACTGAGTTATGGCAGAAACTAAATCCACCTTGATTATCAAATATATACATGATCTAAATGTTGTCCAGGTTAACATATTTTTTTCATATAAAAATTCTCTTCACACAGGAGGTTGACTTGTATATGAGATATATAAAGCTTTCCATAGCTTTTAATTTGTTTTCTAATCAGTGGTGTATATAGATATATATTTGAATTAAAATGGGACAAAGTATATTGCATGAGAAAATTAATCACTTAATTTTTTTAAAAGAATTGTTATGAATTAATTTTTTTTGTATGAACAATCTTAAGCTTTTCATTTAATTTCAGTGAAGATAATTTCTTTTACTTTTTTCTTTCACTTTCACAAGAAAGCAAGACAGGTGAAGAGATTCCAACAGAAACAAGAATAATCCCCCCCCTCCAAAAAAAGCCATATTGAAAAATGATTTATTTTATTTTATTTTTTAAAAATTAAAAGCATTACTTTTATTTTTCTGAAAAAGGCATTTTCCCCTGGAGAAAAACTTGCTAACAGAATTGTTCCAAGTATCTCTGTTCTTAATCTAGATTTTTTTAAAAAATAATTAAATACAACTATTGTTTTCATGACCCCCGCGCCAGTGCATGCGTGGTGAGTGGGCAGGGTGTGCATATAGGCGCACATGCATCCCCCATGAACTCCCCTCTCATCAACATGCACAAAACAACCTCAGCTTTCACCAGTTGCTCCGTGCGTGTTGATGAGGGGAGGGAGATGCACGTTAGGCAGAAGCGCCCACGCACGCCCACGCACCCCACATCCTTCACACTGGGCTCTCTCACTCATGAACACCCAGATTTCTGGGTGTTCATGAGTGGGTGCATTTCATGTGAAAACAGCCAAAATTATGGAGTATTTTGCAGTATAGGGAGGGATATTGGGTGCTTTCTGTTGTGACAGCTCCCACCATCACCACAGACTATTCCAGGTGGTGGCAGGAGCCGTCACTCTGGCCAGAACTCATCCCTGCCACCGAACAAACTTTATGATGGCCGGGCCTGGGAAGGAGTGGGGAGATGCACATATATGCATCTTCATGCCCCTGCCCCCATGCTTTGTGGAGTGTCACCGCCCCCCAACTGACAGGCGGGTATGGCGGCCAATGACAGCCACCATGGCGCCTGACTCCCTCCGCCACTCTGGACTACAGTAAGTACAACGGGCTATCAGACGTGATAGCCTGCTTTGCTTCAGGTCTGGTGGCTAGTTCCCAACCATGGTGAAGCTTAACCCAGGCTGTGACTTGGGGATTTTCCTGAGTCACAGCTCAGGTTAGCACCCACCCCGGTTAGGAGCCAGACCATGGTAACATCTGGTGGACACATTTAGGAGTGATGGTGGCACCTGGGTTAATCCATGCTAATTTTGGCCCTTTTTAAAAAGGACCAGAAGTGCGGGGGAGGTGTGGAGACCATGGTGGTTACACAGACACCCACCCACCTCCACCCATCTCCACCTATCTCCATGTACGAAGTCACCTCTGTTTTCTCCAATGCCTCTGTGCATAGGGGATTGGTGGAAATGGGTGGAGGAGTGTGGAGCACAAGAGCATGCATGCCCCACCCACCCACCTGCACCGGCAGTCACACGGACACCACCCACCCACCCAGTTGCCCACGTGGGTGGGTCTCATGTGAAAAGGACCTTTATTTGGACCCATTCCAGTTCCTAGATCTGACCCATGAACCCATTCTTCACCCCCAAGAACTGAAGGAGTGGATCAAGAGGAAGAGAGTAAAGATGGGGGCATGCACTTGAGGTAGGGAATGGCTCTATTATCTGGCCCTTTCCATCCAGCCAAAGAAGTTTATACTAGTAACTTTCAAAGTTGCCCCCAGGGGAAAATGTTCCCCACCCCTTAGTTTATTTATTTACTGGCTCAGGCTTTTGCCAAGGTCTCCAACATATATAAAATACAAAATAATAAAACCATATAAAAAAAAGAAATACAAATAAATCACAATAATGACAAACAATGCAATATATACAGATAAATCCCAATTAGTCTATTTTGACTCAAGATGAAAAACTCACCATCATTGGCAACTTCTCTCTAATCTGTCCAGCTCTGTACGCAAATAGCACAAGTTTCATAACAGCATGTGAATCTTTTTGTTGAAGAAGCCAAATTAGCCTCTCACAACTGGTTAAAAATTCTACGTTTGATAAAAGAGGCTGAATAAGAGTCTCTCTCAAATCATAATAGCGAGAACACTCCATTACATAATGTACCATGTCTTCCACCGCACCTGACATACAGGGACAAAACCTTTAGTCTCTAGGAATCAGCAGACATCTGCTTGCCAAAACTGCTGTAGGCATTTGTTGAAAATGTAGTCTGCACAAGGCCACCTTTAGTTTCTGATGGAAGTCCATAGACAGGTAGCACTCCATACCTCCATCAGCTTTTCACAGACTATACAATGGAGTGATATGGCAATGGTTTCCCACCCCAGTCTTATGATAACATTTTGTGTCCATTTCCAGTGCCCCCATCTTCATAATATGCCATGTACATGATATCATTAAACACACCTCTGAACTTCCTGGACAAGGCTTTAATACCTCTGCCTTTCCACTGCTATAACTTGAGACCATTTAGGTCAGTGATTCCCATCTTCAAGACCATGGGAAATGGTCCAGACTAGGGCTGAAGCGGCAGCAGCTTTTACCACGCCGCGATTCTATTCCACCATTTCGGAATTGCCCATGCCACACCACAGCTTTTCTGCTGACATTCCGCTAATTCCGCCAGCATTCTGCAAATTTGGAAACTATTGGAAAAATTGCGGAATTGTCAGAAACTGTCGGAAAACCGCTGTTCCGCTATTTTGTGGCACTGGCGGAATGGCGGAAGTAGTGAAAATGTCATGTTTCCGCTATTTGTGAAGCCTGTGGAAGTAGCGGAATGGAATTAGTGGAACTGCGGAAGTAGCAGAATGAAACTAGCAGTATGAAAGCCTCTGCCACGCTGTACCACTAATTGCGGAAATGCTGTTTCTGGAGGAAATGGCTACCGCTGCGACTTTCCGCTACAACCCTAGTCCAGACTGCAAATAGTCCATAAAACTGCAAAGCAGGCTGAGTGCATTACGCTCCTCCTCTGGCCTCTCCCTTTGACCCAGAAATGGGGCCACAGTACCAGCAAGGACCAAAGCTGCCTGCCTTGTGCCAATGTTCCTAGCCTGCACTGAGCCATGTCCATCGAGTGCACGATGGTCCACAAGACATTTTGAGGGTTGGCCATGGTCAGTTATTCCAAAAGGTTTGAGAACCACTGATTTTGTAAATTATATTCCAGGACAACTTTGCTAGGCCATTCTGCATTATGTCTGGTCAGTCTATCTGATGATCCTCATTTGTGCAGTTTAAAGCATATCACATTATTCTAATACAGGGATGGGGAACTTTGTACAAGCTCTGCAGGCTGAATAGGAGTTGCGGAGGAAAGGGGGAAGACGGGGGAAAGAAGGGAAGGGTCCAGATCAGGGATCTATACCAGAGGTGGGCAAATGGCAGCTTGGGAATCACATGTGGCTCTTGGGCACCTGTACTGCAGCTCTTACCAGAAGTGGCTGACTGGGGGCATGTCCATGCAGCTCCCTCAGGAGCAAGAGAAGCTGAGCCACCATTTCTGCTGATCGAACTTTGTGGGGGCTGTGGGACTGTGCCCTACACTGCTATTGTTGCTGCCCAAACATGCCATGTCACCTAGGAGCCAACATTCTGAAGGCAAGTGGAGGAGTTGGGGGAAGTCATAATCAGTATAAAGCTCATCGTCTCCTCAGGACCTCTCCTGTGGAGTTCCGCAGGGTTCTATTCTGACTCCCCTCTTGTTCGATATCTATCTAAGGCCACTGACCAAGGTCATTTGCGGTGTCTTTAGACATAACACTGTTCAGTGTTCTGTAACACAGTGTCCTACCATTATAGTGTTTAGATATGCCGTCAACACAGTGTTCACCCCAAACACTGGAAGTGAATGCTGCCAGATCTTGACAGTTTAATCAGTGTTTGGGGTGAACACTGTGTTGACGCTATGTCTAAACGCTGTAACGGTAGGACACTATGTTACATAACACCAAACAGCATTATGTCTAAAGACACCCTTGGAGGTTTGGCTTCAGAGTCCATCAATATGCTCATGACACTCAGCGATACCTCTCTTTTTATTTATTTTTTATTTTATTTATTAAAAATTTCTATCCTGCCC
The DNA here is from genome assembly GCA_003113815.1 of Sphenodon punctatus. Lineage (NCBI taxonomy): Eukaryota > Metazoa > Chordata > Lepidosauria > Sphenodontia > Sphenodontidae > Sphenodon > Sphenodon punctatus. The sequence goes on from QEPC01011684.1 coordinate 6,201,562, forward strand.
CTCCTGCCCACAGAGCAGCCCAGGGCGGCGAACAACAAATAAAAAACAATAAAACAATAAAACAATTTTAAAAGTTAAAAATTTATCAATATATGCAGGGAAACAACCCCCACCCCCACCCCACCTACCCTACCCACCCCCCACCTCGCTGAAAGCCTGGCAGAACAGCCAGGTCTCCTGTCAAAATGACAGGAGAGTGGGGGCCAACTGAGCCTTCTCCGGGAGTGAATTCCACAGCATAGGGGCAGCCACTGAAAAACATCTAACATCGGTGGCCACTCACCTCACCCAGGGAACCTCCAAAAAGGCTCCCACAGAAGATCTCAGGGGTCACACGGGCACATGGGGAGTGAGGCAGTCCCACAGAGAAGCGGGGCCCAGGCCATGAAGGGCTTTAAAGGTTAAAACCAGCACCTTAAACTTAGCCCGGTGCTTTATAGGCAGCCAGTGCAGACCCCGGAGCAGAGGTGTCATGTGCTTCCTGTGGCCCGCCCCCGTAAGGAGACAGGCAGCGGAATTCTGCACCAGCTGCAGCCTCCAGACCAACTTCTCAGGCAGCCCCACGTAGAGCGTGTTGCAGTAATCCAGCCTCAAGGTGATGAGGGCATGGATGACAGTGGCGAGGTCAGAGTCTGAGAGATACGGCCGAAGCCGCTGGACAAGATGTAACTGCCAAAACACACTTCCTGCCATGGCCACAACCTGAGATTCCAAGCTGAGCCGTGAATCGAGGAGCACACCCAGACTCCACACTTGAGAGACCATGGGAGGGCAAACCCCCCCAACAAGAGGAGATTCAACCACTCCCAGGGCCCCCAAGCCCTTGCCCACCAATATCACCTCCGTCTTGTCAGGATTCAATTGCAGATGACTCAACCTCATCCAAGCCCCCACAGCTGACAGGCACTGGGAAAATAAAGAGACTGCATGGCCTGGATCAATGGAAAAAGAGAGGTAGAGCTAAGTGTCTTCAGCATACTGATGACACTGCATGCCCTGAAACCCTCTCACGATCTCCCCTAATGACTGCATATAGATGTTAAATAAGAGGGGGGACAGAATGGCACCCTATGAGACTCCACACATGAGGTCCCGGGGAGAAGACGTACACTCCCCCAAGACCACCCAGTGAGTTCTCCCTGTCAGGAATGAACGAAACAAGTCCAAGATCGTTCCATCAATCCCGGCATGGTCCCACAGGCGAGTCACCAACACCTCATGGTCAATTGTGTCGAATGCAGCTGAAAGGTCTAGCAGGACCAATAAGGTCAGACGACCCTGGTCCAATGTCAGAAGGAGATCGTCAACCAAGGCCACCAATGCAATACCCAGGCCAAAAACCAGACTGAGAGGGGTCAAGAAAACCAGTGTGGTCCAGATGTTCCTGGAGCTGCCATGCCATAGCCCATTCAATAACCTTCCCTAAAAAGGGAAGGTTAGATACCGGCCGATAACTGGCAGGAGCATCAACGTCAAGAGATGGTTTCTTGAGCAGGGGTCTAACCACAGCCTCTTTTAGGCAGTCAGGCACCCTGCCCTCCCAAAGAGAGGCACTAACCACCCCAGCCAGCAACCGCCGTAACATCTCCTGGCTGGCTTTCACCAACCAGGACGGGCATGGATCAAATTCAAATTCAAATTCAAATTCAAATTTATTTAAATGCATGACCAATGGTCAATGCAAGACAAAGTAAAAAAAACAAAAAACATACATATAATACAGTACATATAATACATATAATGCAATGTCACACAAGTTAGGGGAGATAGGAAATACATAATCTTCTGATTTCAATCGGCCTATAAAATAAATCTTTCTTGATTGTTGTTACTTGGCACAGTCTAGGCTGAAGCCAAAGAACAAATACGTACATTTTAAAAATTTTAAAATCAAACCTCCCACAACATAATCTAAATACACAACATTGCCAAGGCACAGATTAGCACAAAGCTTCTATGTAAACACTGGGGTATTCTCTTTAACTTGAAAAGATCAAGAGGGCTAACATAGAAATAATACTTAAATGACACAATTTACACAGCACTTCTAAATAGACAGTGTAACATCCACTCTGGGTTTAAAATTCAAAAAAGACTGCCGTATAGATAGTGCGTGAACAATACATTTAGCAACGCAGCTCTCATATATTAGGTTTGTTAATACCAAGACTAACAAACATTTTATCGGTCTACCGGGATATCTTGCCAAAAAAGTTCCCAGATCCTTCTCCCTTTCAACATTGTACAGGTGGCACTCAAATAATATATGTTGTGGGGTTTCTACTGTAAGATAATCAAAAGGACAAAAACGCTCCAAAAACGACACCCCCTCGCACCTGCCCTCAAAAACTCTTGAGGGCAGGGCGTTAAATCTCAAACACATAATTAGATGTTTACCTTGGGGGGGAATTGTTGACGTCAGATAGGAAGCCATAGCATCCAACTCTGGTTGCTAAAGATGATAGTCTCTTAAATGCGATGTTTCGTTGGTTTTGGCTAGGTCTTGCTGTCTGGCACATCCCTCAGTCAACTAGTTACTTCTCCCAGGAAATTATCTGGGCTTTTCCCCCTAATATACTCCATAGAAAACCCCAACCTCCCCAGGAAATCTTCCATATTGGATGACCACTTATCTTTAAAACTGTCCTTTGCCAAAAAAAAAAACCTCCAGGCCCCTGTCACCCCGGCTGGCTTTCAGATTGCGAAACCAGAATTTAATGGTGCGCTCCCAGGCCACAGTATCCCAGTCTGTTTGTCCTAGATAAGTTCCCTAGGAGGCTCATTTAAGCCCCAGCCTGGGCATCTGGGATGCTGATGCTCCTGCCAGTTATCGACCGGTCTCTAACCTTCCCTTTAGGGAAGGCTATTGAATGGGCTGTGGCACGGCAGCGCCAAGAACATCTGGACCGCACCGGTTTCCTTGATCCCTCTCAGTCTGGGTTTCAGCCTGGGTATGGTACGGAGACTGCATTGGTGGCCTTGGTTGACGATCTCCATCTTGCGTTGGACCAGGGTCTTCAGACCTTACTGGTCCTGCTAGACCTTTTGGCTGCGTTCGACACAGTCGATCATGAGGTGTTGGTGACTCGCCTGCGGGACCGTGCCAGGATTGGCGGGACGGTCTTGGACTGGTTTCGTTCATTCCTGGCTGGGAGAACTCAACGGGTGGTCTTGGGGGTGTGTACGTCTTGCCTCTGGGACCTCACGTGTGGAGTCCCGCAGGGTGCCATTCTGTCCCCCCTCTTGTTTAACATCTATATGCAGCCATTAGGGGAGATCGTGAGAGGGTTTCAGGGCATGCAGTGTCATCAGTATGCTGATGACACTCAGCTCTACCTCTC
>QEPC01011684.1:6207486-6237351 GCA_003113815.1 Sphenodon punctatus
AGCGTGAATTGATTATATGTGGGGCAAGGGCACACATGAAATGGTCATGGGGTGGGGACAGTGTGAAATGGTTATGGGGTGGGGGCAGGAGACAAAAAGAGGGACACAACTTGACTTCTTGGCCAGGGACCCATTCCACTGTGCCCACCACTTACTGGGCATGAGTGGGGGGGCTGAAGGCCAGTGTGGGGGCAGGCTGGGGGCTGCAGGACAGCAATGAGGGGGCAGTACAGCAGCGGAGGCAGGAGTGGGGCTGCAGGACAGCAGTGGGGTGGGGAAGGGGGCTGCTGCAGGACAGCAATGAGGGTGCAGGGCAGTCGGGGGGGCTTCAGTCTGCAGGGCAGCAGTGGGGGGAAGGGGCTGAAGGACAGCAGTGGGGAGGGGGGATGCTGCAGGAGAGCAGTGGGGGGGCACTGGGGCGGGTGCACACGTGTGTGTGAGTGGCTCCCTGGAGTGTGAGGCCAACAGGATGCTGAGGATGCAAGATTCAAGCACCCCAAGCCTCAAGCAACCTGAGAAGTTGGAGCCTAGAGCAAGGAAGCAGGCACTTTTACTGACCTGAACCCCTTTCCCCACTGCCTTGAAAGCCCCCCCCCACTCCAAGGCCAGGTGCCGTGCCAGCCCAGCTGACTCGAGCCCTCCACACACACACCTCAGCCATCCCACCCCTCAAGTCAGCAACCCCCCAACCCAATACCTCCTCCAACCAACTGTCCTTCCCCCACTCCCTCCAGGCCTCACACCAAGAAGAACCCCCATCCCTTAGCCACCACTAGTAGACAGGGCTGGAACTCCCTGAGCCTGAGCAGCCACAGCAACCCCCCTCCCCCTCCTCTCCATGTCTTGACTGTAGCCACCTCGATGTCACCTACCTGGAATCTGAAGAGCAGAGCCCTGAGTTGGTTTCAGATCCCTGCCTCAACTCCAGCACGGCCCCCACCCGGCCCGGTCCCTTTGCTCCACACAGTCAGAGTTGCTTCTCACCGCCTCGTCATTCCTGCAGCCTCAGAACGGGAGTGGGGGGTCTTCTTTTTCTCTGCTGTCGGTGGCTGGCTCACACCCATGTGCTGCCTCGTGCTGGCAGCTCTCCACTCCAAGTCGCACTCCTCTCAGTGTGTGACGCAAGTGAGTGAGTCCTGGCTGGAAGGGGAGGGGAGGAGCGCTGGAGGGGAGGGGGAATTCCCAGGCTTCAGCTGCTGCTGCTGCTGCTGCTGCGAGGGCAGGGCGGCACCCGCAGCAACGTGGAAAGAAAAGAAAAACTGGGCGGGGGTGGTGTGTGTTGCCGCCCCCTTCAGAAAATGCCACCTGAGGTCTGGGTCTTAAGGGCCTTTCCCTAAATCCAGCCCTGCATGTCAGGAGGGCATTCTGGCTTGCTGCTCCAGTTCTATGGAACTCTCTTCTCTAGTAGGTTCATTTAAGCCCTAGCCTGGGCATCTTCCAGACAGGGTGCAAGACTTTCTTATTAGAAAAAGCATTTGGTGGACAGGGATAAATAGGGGTTGTTCGGTGGTTTTGGGTGGGGCTGGGGGAGTTTTGTGGGGGAGGGCGTGGGAGTTTTTTAGGATTTTTTTTTTTACTGTTTTATTGTTGTCGTTGTATTATCAATTGTAAACTGCCCTGAGCCATTGTGGGATGGACAGCATATACGTTTAAATAAATAAACAAATTTAATGTGCCTTGTGTCTCTCAGTGATATGAAAATGTGGGTATATGACTCTTGGACTTGGAAACTTTGTCCACCCCTGATCTATGCCATAAATCCATCCTCTAACCTTGTATGTCTGCCCTCATTTTGGCTCTCCTGGAGTTCACTCTTTCAGTGCTTGAGGCCGGATAGAGATTAGGCCCATGGGCCAAATCCAAGAACTAGAAAAGAACCAAATAAAAACTTGCCAAATTTGTCCAACAGGACCCAGAGGTTCCTCACCTCTTCCCTAATATGTAATTTTGAGTTTGTCATTACACAGGGCAAAATACTGACTATAGAAATAAAATTATTTTTATTATGATTATGATTATTTCTCCTCTGCTACATACTGGATTGACATTCCCAGTTCATCACACAAGTATCTAATATATGATCATAGCTGGGCAGTGTGTATTTTAAAGAGAAAGTCAGAACTTTTAGAAATGCAGCCAAAATAGGATACTTAGGCCGCTTTTATATGAGGCACTGAAAAGCGCCTCCTGAGTCCCGCGTTGAAAGAAAAGCCATGTGGGGAGTGTTTACATGCTCCCCGTGCAGTTTTTCTCGCAACACGGGACTCAGGAGGCGCTTTTCAGCACCTTGTATAAAAGTAACCTTATACGCTTGATTTTAAGATGTTTCATAGTGTGTATGAAGAGGGCAAAATCATGGGGCAGTATGATTGTCAGTTGTAAAGAGAAACCTCTATCCTTCCCACCTCAAAGAAATGGCCAAAAAGAGACATAAAAGTTTGTTGCCCAAGCACAGATTGCTTACATCTCCTACAACAGCCCCATGTGGCCTCTGTGTTTTCCATCCATCTCTCCTTGAGGACATGAGGCATCTCTGCTCTATTTTCAGCTTTCTGCAACCATGCAGGATTGTCAGAAGGACTTGCCCAGAGGAAACCTTGTGAGCAAACTCCCTAAATGAAGGCAGTTATAGTAATCTGCTGTGGCACGCGTACATGTGCATGATGTGTGTCTACTGCAAGCCAAGGGATTTTAGAAGATAAAATTCAGATCATTAGGAATAAGAGCAATCACAGTAACAAGTAGAAGGGTAAAGCAGGCCCACTTCAATGAAAAGTCAGCTTTCGAGGGAGAGCAGAACACTTAAGGATTGATATGAAGAAATGACATTGGTGCTTTTGAATTATTTGCTGTATTAAGTGTGTAATACCTCAAGGAAATGTGATGCTATAAATTCTTCTTTATATGTAAGTGTCTAATGCTCTGATCTGATACTTTATTTCTTTTTCACTGCTAGCCATGAAATGAAATGTTCAAAAACAATTTGGTCCTAGACCAGATTTACAAACGGATAGATGAATCCCCAGACCATGAAGTACAATGTAATGTAGCATTTGGTAAAGATTATCATAAACCAGTTTCTATAGCTGGATTCAGAAATGTACATTGTGACTTGTTCTGAACTTCTGTTGTCTGATAATGAACTTCACAGGGAAATCAATTGAAAGAGGATAAAGTCCCAGTGCCTTCAAACTAAGGGCAGAATCCTCTGACTGTATGGGGTGGGACATCGGGGCAAATACCGGCTACCGGATTTACCGGTTACCGGATTTTAAAAAACCAGATTGCCGGATCTGTGTACCGGTTTACCGGTACCGGATTTGTTCCATTGATTTCAATGGGGAACTGTCCCAATTGAAATCAATGGAAAAAAACACAAAAAACCTCCCACCTCCCCCTCCCAGACTGTGCGGGTGGAAGGGGGGGCACCCCCCACCCACCCTGCCCAGCCTATCTTTTAAAAAAAAAAAATTCCCCCGAAGTTCCTGCTAGTGCAGGCTCCGGGCCGCCACCGGCGACCCGGAACCTGCACCAGCAGGTACTAGGGTGATCCCTGGGGTGGTTTAACACCCCCCCCCACCCCAGGGATCACCCTACCTCCCCACCCAGGGATCACCTACCTTGCGCTCTGGGCGGCAGCGGTCCGACTCTGGCGGCTTCAGTGCTGGCTGTGGCTGCCGGCTTCAGCGCTACTAGGCCTTCCCCAGAAGGCCTAGTAGCGCTGAAGCCAGAAGCCACAGCCAGCGCTGAAGCCACCAGAGTCGGACCGCCACCACCGCTGCCTGGAGTGCAAGGTAGGCGATCCCTGGGTGGGGAGGTACTAGGACTAGGGTGATCTGATCCCTGGGGTGGGGGGGGTAAACCACCCCCCACCCCAGGGTTCGTACCTGCTAGTGCGGGCTCCGGGTCTCCGGCAGCGGCCCGGAGCCCGCACTAACAGGGACTTTGGAAGGGGAAAAAAATGTTTAAGCCAGGCTGGGCAGGGTGGGTGGGGGGTGTCCCCCCTTCCACCCGTGAAGCCTGGACTGGGGAGGGAAAGTAAAGTGGGGGGTGTTGGTGTGGTTTTTTACATTGCGGCCATTCATTTGAATGGCCGCAATGTAAAAAATCCGGTACAGGGTAATCCGGTAAATGGAATGGATTACCGGGTTTAATCCAATACTGCCGGTACACCAAATACCGGCAGTATCGGATACCGGATGATCCGGTAGTCCCGCCCCTAGCTTGAGTCTCAGTGAAGGCATTAGGGCTTGCTCTGGTGCTAGGAGTAGTGCCAACACTAAACAGCCAAAGGATCACATTGCATACTATGGGGAAACTTGTAGTATATGGGTGAATAAACCAAGTTACAGAGAGTTAGGGGCTCCAAAAGCATAGGTACTCATTGCAAGCAAGCAAGTCAAGCAAGCACAGAAAGTAAGTTCAGACACTAGTCCTGAGGGAATTACCAGGAAGAATAATGAACATTCTGAAGGAATGCTAGCATGCTGAATTTAAGACAATGGGTGTTTTTACACACACATTTCTCCTGCATGTTTGCTGTTACATCCTGAACTTTCTGTGTGTCTAACTCACTCACCCAGACCTTAATTATCTGGCTCTTTGAACTTCTGCCTAGCACTTCTCCCAGAACTTTTTTGTGTAAAAGGTTCTCCTGGTAAACTGCTTTGCTACAGGCAGCTGTGGTCACTTGGTTTCCAAGGCAGCATCCCCCCCACTCCAACTTCAGATGGGTGGTTGAATGTGTGGATTCTGGGTGACCGTGCGGGTTAGCATCTCATTTAAAAACACCCGCTGTGAAATTAGAAGCATGCTTACTGAAAAGAGCTTAACTTGAAACCAACCTTTTGCAAAGTCATTTTGTTTCGAGGGGTTTTCTTTGAGGAAAATTATTACATTTTGCATCACACTTTTGATGAACAATTTTATCATTTGGGGGAGATGGGCAGTTGGTAAATTTCTTCCAAAAGGTTTGAGATAAAACTAAGTGTATTTCAAGTTGTGAAAATTTATGGAAAGAAAGTGAAAAGCTGGTGTAATGCAAAAACAAAAAGAATGAAATTGCTGCCATGAATGATTCCTAGAAAGATTTCTATATTTTCCTTGCTAGCTCCAGTAATTAAACAACAAGCAGGAGTGCTGCTACCTTCTTGTAAAAGTTAGCAAATAACTGCTTCCTTTAATTGTCCAATACCTGATGTGTGAGAATATAGAGGTTAGGGCTAAAATCAATATCCAAAGCAATTACCTAATTTGATAAATTCAGTGGGTGTTAACAGATGAGATGATAGCCCACACCAGGTGGGTGTCCACCTGCCTGTCTATTAGGTTTTTTCCCCCACCAGCCACATGGCCACCAGACATGGAGCCCCCACTTAGGGTGGGGTCTCAAAACATGTGGAGCCCACCTTGCAGGCGAATCCAGGCTAATGTACTCCCATGTCCGCATCCCATCAAGGTTACATGTAGGTTGCATGTAGCCTACATACATACATTTCCACCAGCACCCATTGAGTCACAGGTGAAAAGCCTAGAGCATTCCAAGGAGCAACCACTTCCCACCCCTCTCTCCAAAGGCCAGCGCTCACAAAAATTCAGACATGCATTGTCCCATCTTCTCATGGTTTACAGCATGTGCCCAACACTCACTCTTCAGAATCCATTGTCTTCTCCAGAGCCTCTTCCACGGTTAATGGTAAGTTAATGCATGGGGGTGGGGCTGCATTTACACAGCTGCATGATAATGACTTTTTTTTATTGCCATATTAGTGTGTGGGTTTTTTCCCTTATATTTTTGACAGGTAGCCAGGAGAGAATGTGGGAGCAACTTGAGAATCCTTGGGACTCAGTGGCACCAGGTGTGAACAGTAAGCATGGGAAGTGGGTGACAAGGCACCATGGCAGGCCTGCAGGCTGGTATGGGGGGGAAGGCACCATGGCATGACAGCAGGCTGGTATGGGGGGGAAGGCACCATGGCATGACAGCAGGCTGGTGGGGGGGGAGGCACTATGGCAGGACAGTGGGATGGTGGTGGTGGGGGGGTGGAAGCCAAAATGGTGGGAGAAGGTGTGAGGGCATGAATGGTGGTTCTTGATTTCTGTATGTTTGTCACTCCTCTACAGTGATCACAGAAGAGGAACTGCGGAGGTTCCAATACCAAATTTCTGGGTGACAGAGTGTCAGAAGCCTGGATTGGCAAGCTTCCATATCATGATAGCCACTCGCTTCTCCACCGTGCTCTCTTTCTTCAGCTCAGGCCTGAGGATCTCAGCTATCTGCAGGAAGAGGCAACAGGGTATCCTGAAGTTGGAGATCTACTCGGCATCGCCTTATGAGAACAGCATGTTTGCCCAGGCCAGCCTTTCGGTGGCTACAGTGCACAGGGTGTTAGTGACTGAAGCCGGCGCCACATCTCCTGAGAGGTAGGTCTCAGCATGCATCACCTCTGCTGTCAAGGTCTGTTGTCACCGAAGGACGCAAAGTGCACGGCATCAAAGCAGGAGCCGCCTCCGCATTGTGGTGTGCCCCACTACTCCAGCCACAGCTCAAGCAAGTGCCTGTCTGTAGAAACCTCATTGAGCCAATGAAACCAGATGACTTGGATCTGCTGGATTGCTCACAGGTTCTGCTCAGCAACAGTCATGAATTCCTAGAGCATAATAACGAGCACCATGAAGTTCTCAGGATCCATGACTTTGGTACAGGTATCTGTGAAGCCTGCAAACCATGTGCCAAATGTTTTTTAAAAGTTTAAAGAGCTGGGCTGCCTAGCTAGGATTGGCTGCGTGCTGCACATGAGCAAACACTTGCTCATGCTGGATTGCCTCCCAAAGTCGTAATAGCCCAGAAGAAAGAAACAGCTGGGGCATAATCTTCTTCCCATAGTTTGCTGTGACTGCACATCATGACAAGGCAGGATACTGGGAAGGTGGGGCTGATAGGTGGAGCGCAGCAAGGAAGAACACTTGCCCATCTATTAGGTTTGTCAGGCTAAATCTGTGAGTGGGGGCTGCCAGATGCACAAGAACTACACACAGGGGCTGCCCATTTATCAGACTTTACATGCTAAACACATGAGTGGGGACTACACAGACTGAACATGAACTCCAGTGGGAAGTCGTCTCATTTGTTGATACCCAGTGTATTTGAAGCTATATTAGTGACATGGATCTATAAAGCTCTATTCCCCAGAAACTTAATGAAAACCACGCTCTTCTAGGAGGAGTGCGAAGCAACTTCTACAGTTACCACTCTATAGGATCCAGGAGCCTCATGAGCAGCTGCAGTAATGGCAGCAGGTCTCCTGGGGCCCCTCCAGAATGGCAATGGTATCAGCTTCCTATGACCCCTCTGGAGTAGTGACGGAAGGCATCCTCCCCTCAGGGAAAAGGTACAGAGAAGGGCAACAAAAATGATCAAGGGTATGGAACAGCTCCTGTATGAGGAGAGGTTGGATAGATTGGGGTTCTTCAGCTTGGAGAAGAGACGACTGAAAGGGGATATGATAGCAGTTTCTAAAATCATGAGTGGTGTGCAATGAGTATAAATAGGGAGTGGTTATTTACCATCTCTAACAATACTAGAACAAGGGGGACACTCCATGAAATTAACTGACAGCAGATTTAAAACAAATAAGAGGAAGTATTTTTTCACTCAGTGCACAATTATCTTGCGGAATCTGCGACAAGAGGAAGTGGTCAAGGCTGGTAGTGTAGTTTTAAAAAGCAATTGGATAGGTTCTTGGAGGATAGGTTCATTAATGGCTATTAGCCAAGTAGGTTTTGTGGACATAACCTCTTACTGTTGGGGGCTGGAACAACAGGGAATGGATTGCCCATTGTAACTTGTTGGGTACTTCTCCCAAGAGACAGAGATTGACTACTGTTGGAGACAGGATGCTGGGCTTGATGGACCATGGGTCTGACCCTGTGCAGCACTACTTATTTTCTTATGTACTTTATGTGGGGCCCCTGCTTAGTCTGGGGGGCTGGGTAACTGATCTGACTGCTCCCCCATAAGGATGGCCCTGACAAGAGCCTACTATTGTAAAATCACACATGGGTCATTTCATGGATGTTGTTTTAAGAAATATGTACATCAGGATTTTCCCAACTATGATTTGGAACCTCCAGTCATGTCCTACCACTTACAGATGGTGTCATGGCAGGGCCAAATCCAGGCAAGTGTAGACGATGCAACTGCCCAGGTCCCTGTATTTTGGGTGCTTTGCAGGTGTCCTCAATATATGAGGTACATGAATAAAGTTGAAATGACAACATGAGTGTGAGAAATGCTGGAGTAAAATAGGGCCTGCAGGACCTCATGTGCCCAGTCTATGGGGGGGCTGCAGAAATTCACAAGGGGCCTCAACACATGGGACCCATGAGAAACCTAGAAATAACATATGCATTGCATGGAGCTTTGGCTCCTAAAGTTAAGTTTACCTGAAAATCACAAATTAATTACAGTAACCTTGTTATTTTTTCTAATGCATAAGTCAGTGTTTGTCCCTCAAACGCTCCTATGTTAGAAAGGGGCCCACACCCCACCATTTTGCACAGGGACCCAGCTTCCCAGAATCTGGCACTGGGTCACCATCCCAGTGGATACCTGATCATCTTGTGTCTCTTTGTTGCTGTCTGGGGGATATGGGATTATACTTTTCTCAAAAATGGGTCACAGGCAAAAAGTTTGAAAACCACTGATATAAACAAATTGGAGAATATTTATAGAAGAGCAACAAAGATGAGGAAGGGCTGAAATGCCAGACAAGCTAGGGAAGGTTAAAGAGAGTCGACTATGTTTAGCCTAAGGAAAAGAAAATTATAAAGGAGTATGATAAGTTTTCAAATATTTAAAAGGCTGCCATAAAGCAGATGGATAACAATTATTCTCCATTGTTACTGAAGGTACGAAAATGACAATGGACTTAAGTTTCAGGAAGGCAGATTCATTTTAAATATTAGAGGGAAATTTTCCTAACTAAGAACTGAGCAATGGAAGGCATCAAATCTTCCTCATTGGAGACTTCAAAGACAAGGCTGGATACACATCTGTCAGGTAGAGTGAATGCTGCCTTAGTGCAATGGGTTGGACTAGATGAGTCCCTTCCACCCCTGTGATTGCATTCTGCAATTAGAATAGAATCCCCCTCTCCTATCGGCCATTAGTAAGAAACACATTTCTGTCGTTATTTTAGACTGACTGGTTATTAAGAAGGAGATTTTGCAGTGGAGAAGAATCTTTTTTTCAGCTGACAATGTGTAAAATGGAGAAGGCAGAAGTAGTTAACACTGTAAATCAGTTATGGACCTTCTGTATCATTTCCAAGGAAAGAAATAGTTGTTGACACTGCTTTAGAAATTAGGATTAAGCTGCCAGCCAGTCACGCGGGCAGTAAAGTGATTAAATGCAAGAAGACAGCCTTATCTTAGGCAGAGTATATCTCCGTGTCACATAGTCTCCTTAACCGGAATCTATTAAAATGATTGATTATATTTTTAATTTATAAGAGCTGGTCTTTTTTCCCCCCTCTATGAAACCTACTCTGCTGAATATCATATAATCTTGGCTTGCTACTGCATACATTTTTTCTGAGCAAAAGTAGCCCATGTAACATTAGCATTAGCACTGGTGATTTGTAACAGAAATTCTGTGATTTGTAACAGAAAAGGGGCACCCTTTTAATTGTTTTACCCTTTAATTGTTAAAGTAAATTGTATCACTCGGTCAAGAGAATTATAAAAAACTGATCAATGTACACCACTTTTAGAGGTTACCAAAAAGAGAATCAGCCCATTTGATGGATGTTGCTTGTGAAAACAGATGTCAGTTAAACATTACCAAAAATTTCATTGTTTAATAGAGTTGGTCACCTAGGGAGGTTGTGGAACTCCTTCACTGGAAGTTTTCAGAAACCATCTAGCCAGGAATCTGTCAGTGACTAGAATCCTGTCTTGGAGCAGGGAGTTGGATTAGTGACTCTTGCGGTGTCTCCCAACCCTACGGTTCTATGGTTCCATCAACAATTTAAAACAATTCTCTGCTTATAATCATCATGCATGTTTCCCATGCTTCTAGACAAAGAGAGCTATCTTTATTCATCCAGGTGTGCAAGGAGGTTATGCATGTGTTAGCTGCATGCCAGAGTGCTACGCTAGATGTAAATTAGTGCAAAACCCTATTTCAGAGTGAGAGGCATCATTGCCCATTGCCCACGCTCACTTGCACGGGACTGCTACTTCCCAGAGCGCAGTGCAGCTCCTCTGCATTATTAGTGCTTAAGTGTGATCTGACCACTTAAGTATTACAAGCAGCAGCCTATATTGACCATGGTTATGTTGAACAATGATGCCGCTTGCTGTGAATACAGATTTGGCACCCAGTTCAGTCTAGCATAGCACTTTGGTTGCAGCTTATGCACATACGACCCTTTGCACAACTGGGCATATGAGGATTGCGCTCTAAGTGTATTTAGGTAAATGTTTATGCATTGCCTTTAGTGGAACTAATTCGATTTCAGATGTGCCAGCCTCCCTTGTTACCATGGTCCGGGATCCGTTTCGGATCCCAGACAAGAATCAGACCAGCCGTCCTTTAGATATGCCGGCCTGATTCCGCTCGGGGATCGGGGAGGGGGCGGGGCTGTGCCGCGCGACGTGCGGCCACAAAGCCCCGCCCCCCAGGCTCCCCTGACCGGCTGCCCTCCTGGAGACGGGCAGGCGCAGCAGCCAATCCAGCCGCTGTGCCCAATCCCGGATCATGGCCGGGACCATGCTCCGGACGCGGCAGAGGTAGCAGACATTACTCTCTGCCATTTCCGTACCGTTGTCCAGCTAACCACCATTCTGGAGGTGAGGCCGGCCTCCCCTCTGGAATGGTGGTTATTCAGATTCCCGTCGGAGGTTCCCTGGGGTGAACATCTGGCAGGAACCCCTTTAGACGTTACAAGCCCTCCTCCACCACAGGGGATTGACTGTGGTAAAAGGGAGGCCCGTAACGTCTAGAATCACCCTTAGCTTTCTATATATGGGGACTAAGCACTATCCTGTATCAACAAGAAGGTTGTATGGAAAAACTAAATTTGCGATCCCAGATATAATTTCAATGAAGATTTTTTTATTTATTTATTAAATGCTGCCAAAGGCAGCTCAGGGTGGCTTACAATGTATAAAAATATAAACATACACGTATAAAAATACACAAACATAAATGTAAAACATCTAAAAAGGGGGAAGAAGAGGAAAAAAGGGGGGGTAATATCCCCCTCGGAAAAAAGAAGGGAGCAAAAAACACCCCACCTTTACCACCCCCCATAAAAATAAAAACCCATCCTGACCCATCTCCCTCATCAAAGGCCTGGCGGAACAGCCAGGTCTTGTATTGACGTTGAAAAGAAGAGAGGTCCGGGGCCACCTGGGCCTCTGCCGGGAGGGAGTTCCACAGCCTCGGTGCGGCCACCGAGAACACCCTCTCCATAGTCACCCCTCTAGGGGACTTCGAGAAGGATGCTCCCAGTTGACCGCAGGGGCCGATCCAGAGCACGGGGAGTGAGGCGATCCCGCAGATATATGGGGCTCAAGCCGTATAGGGCTTTATATTTTTAACTGCTGAAATGAGAGTTTTCATTTTCAAACTTACACCAGAGCCTGTTGAAGCTCTGAGAATTTTTCCATTCAATTAAATGGAATTCGGGTCACAGTTATACTAGTACTTATCATCTATAAGTATTATACATTTGAATAAATAAAATATAAATTCAAATAAATAAAATAAATAAATAAAGCACTTTACAATCATTTTCTTATTATTCCTCCAACAGCTCTGTGACATAACTAGGTGTAACAGATACCACTTTAAGTACTCACAGGATAATGCCATGAGTTGTGGGTTATCCTAATCATTTCCAGAGTGTAACCCAATGGCAGGAATAGGAAACCCACTGGCAAGAGCGTAGCTATAATAGGGACAAGCAGTGCAGCAGTACTAGGACCCTTAAGCCTACATGTGACAGAGCGTAAGGGAGATGGCTGGACTGAGAGACTAAGGGCACATTCCCACATACAGGAAACAAGCGCATTTTCCATTCCCCCCGCATATTATAATGATGTGGGAATGACTCGATGCGCTTTTTTAGAAGTCCTTCCGCTTGTTTTTTAAATGCATTTGGGGGCAGCCGAAACCTACCATTATAGAAGCGCCTATAGAGACAAGCACAGGCTATTTGGTGTCTGATCTGAAACAGCCTAGAGGAAAGCACATGGTAGCAGAAAGTCCTCCCTTACCATAGAGAGGAATGTAGAAGGGAAGTTTTCTTCTCAGCTGCTGCTACCGCTGCCATCACCACCTCCTCCAGCTGCTTCTGCTGCCGACGATTCCTGCTTCTCCACAAGCTGCTGCTGCCGCCAAAGCCCACAACTCCTGTACCTTCTGCACCCACTTCCACTGCACAAAGCACAAGAAGGGCTGGGAATAGGGACTGTGTGGGTAATGGGGGGGAGGGCATTACTAACAGTCAGAGTGTGGGGGGGTTGGGGCAGGGCTAACGGACACAGTGAGGGGGCATGACTCAGGAACACATTGGGGGTGTGGATGGGGAGGGCTAATGGACACAGTGAGGGGGCATGGCTCGGACCCATTGGGGGTAGGTGGGCAGGGATAATGGACATAGTGAGGGGGCATGGCTCAAGGACACATTGAGGGGGTGGGGAGGGATAATGGACACAGTGAGGGGGCATGGCTCAGGAAAACATTGGGAGGGTGCGCAGGGATAATGGACACAGTGAGGGGGCATGGCTCAGGGACACATTGGGGGGTGGGTCACCTCCCTCCAGGCAGTGACTTCACTGGCAAGTTGCTTTCTCCTAAACCAGGGGAAGGAGGCCCTGGTCCAAGGTCTGCACACCATGTCTACATGCACAACACACATGCAATATGTGGGCATACCATGTACGCAGTGCACATTGAGTGTGTCCAATGCACACAACATATGTGCCCAATGCACGCGTGTAATGTGTGCACATGCTGTGTGTGTAGAGCCAAAATATTGTGCTGAATCATCCCATCCCAATCCAGGCTAGCAGGGACAGCCAGCCTTCTTGGTGGCCACTCCTCGGTTGTGGAACTCCCTGCCATTGGAGGCTCACTTGGCCCCTGAACTCCCCTCTTTTTGACATAGTTGTAAGACTTGGCTGTTCTGCCTGGCCTTTGGGTGGGTAGGGAGGGAGTGGGCTAAGGTGGGGGATGATGTGGGACATTTTTATCCGCCTTCATGTATGGTTTTAATAAATAATAATAATTATTAATAATAATAATAATTCAATTTATTGCGAAACAGAAAAGTCATTGCAAACTCATAGCTGCCATACACACATTTGCCCTGAGGAATACAAACAAGGCCAGGATTACTGGCTACATAAAAGTTGGTGACCCAAGCCAGCACAAGGCATTTGGGGCACGGGGTCGCCCCCCGGCTCTCACCTGGTCGGCATATACAAAATCCCCGGTATGGTTTTAAATACTGATGTTGTTTCATGTTTTTATTGTGAGCTGCCCAGAGCTGCCTCTAGTGGGATGGGCGGCATATTAAGTTTTTTAAATAAATAAATTAATTCCCACTAAAATAAAGTTGTTGGGTCATGCTGTAATTTAAGCACCTCTCACCCCTTGTTTGTGATTCTCTTCCAATCTCCCAAATGGTTGTGATGCTGGCTTCTTTTATTTTCTATCACGGCAGCAATAGCCCCATAGAGACAAATTGCTTTTACCGGTAGGCCTTACCTTCTTCCAGGCTCTCTGGGATTCATATTGACTTATGAAACAAAACTGGCTCTTGAGGATGATAAAGTTTTGGCTAGCCGCTGCTGCTATTATCTTTGGCATTCAAACTGTAAAATGAAAAGAAAGTTTGGCCTATGTAGAACTTTCCCTGCTAGCCCTGCCTTCACACGGAAATGTGCCAACATCTGCCCTTCATTTGGTTTGCTCAATTTACGCTTTTTCAAGAAAGACTTTTAACAATTTGCTAAACCAAGAAATAGCTTGTAAGTGCAAGTATATATATAAAGTTTATTGCGTAGCCTTAGCCATTGCAAACAAATACATCTAATCACTACGGTTACACCCAGAAGACCACAATTAATTCAATTAAAACAAAGTAATACAAATTCATAAAACTTGGCACAAAATTCAACAACTTTATGTAGCATATTTACATGAAGCATCTTAGTAACGTATGATCTGCCGACATAAAATACGCCCCCCCCCCCAAAAAAAAATACAATGCTTTATCCCAAAGGAAGCTCATAAAAAATAAGGTGACCTTAAAGTTCATCTATACATAGGTCGCTAAATCCTTAGAAACCCCAGAGCCCCTCTCTGAGCCCAATCAGGCAGATTTCCCCCAAAATTATCAAGGCTTCTCAGGCCATGAAATCAACACCCCACTCTGAACCAATTTCTCCAAAAACCTTTGTCTTAGGGCCATCGCCTGGTGAGCAAATTCTGCTACATGCCTGGTTAGATCAGCATCCACAGGGCTCAGCAACTTCTGCACTATTTTGAATGCATGTACCTTCCGAAGCCCCACCAGATATTTAGCTCTTAACCCTTCAAAAAAAGGACAAGTGAATCAAATATGAGACACCATATCTGAGGTCTTCCTGTCACAGAGAACACAAAGTCTCTGTTCTCGGTGGGTTCCCTTATATCTACCTTCAAGGTAAGATGAGGGGAAAGAGTTGCAGCGGAGTCTAGTGAATGTGACTCTCCTAGAGGCATCCATCCAATTAAATAAATAACTTGATCCTGACTGAAGAGGGTTGTAAGGAATATATTCAGGGGCCACTCTCTGAAGATCTAGGAGGGCCCTTTCTGACTGAAGAGCCTGATCTCTCAATCTCCTCTGAGTCAGTTTTTTGAATAGGTCCACTCCGACTCTATTGCACCTCACTAGAAAAACCCATTTTATACATTTCGAGTCCGGCCGCAGTGACCCATGAATCTAATAGCCTGCTTTACGGGCCATGCACAACAAAGAACTCTCTCCCACCGGTAATAGCACAATTTTTGCCCAGACGTTTGAGACTAACTGAAGTAGCACCGTTGGCACAGGCAAAACACACGTTTCCACTCTCAGCAGAACCTGAGGGGTACCATGTGGAAGACCCAATAAGGAGGCCAGAAAGCCATTTTGAATATTTTCCATCTCCTCCAAAAAATCAAGGGCCCAAATAGGTGCTGCATTCAGTGCTTGATTTATCACTTTGGCCTTAAATAATCGTAATGCCGGTTCAATCAAGTTACCCCCTCGTCCAAAATAAAACTTCAATATTGCTGCAGCAGATTTCTTAGTCTGCGCTCTGGCCAATTTGTAATGGGCCTTCCAAGAAGGAGTAGATGAGAATGTGACCCCCAAGTATTTAAAAGAACAGACTTACTCAATAGATTCCCCATATATTCCAGCAGTACGTTTTCAAACTTCTTCGTACTCCTACAATTAAGATTTTAGTTTTGGAGTAATTGATTTTTAACATTTCTAGTTGACAATATTCACCAAAAAGTTGAAGCTGTCTCTTAAGGCCCACCATTGATTGA
Organism: Sphenodon punctatus; assembly: GCA_003113815.1. Taxonomy (NCBI): domain Eukaryota; kingdom Metazoa; phylum Chordata; class Lepidosauria; order Sphenodontia; family Sphenodontidae; genus Sphenodon; species Sphenodon punctatus. The sequence goes on from QEPC01011684.1 coordinate 6,223,082, forward strand.
GATATTAATATGGTGTCATCCGCATATAACATAATCGGTAACCGCCTTTTCCCCACCAAAGGGGCATGGGAGTCCACCGATTTCATGTGGTGAACAACATTATTCAAATACAAATTAAAAAGGGCCGGGGCCAGTAGGCCTAACCCCTCAATTAACTGAAATCGCCTTAGAAAGCATCCCTGAGTAGTCATATCTCACTTGTAATGTGTTCCCCGAATGCAGCTTCACCATCAGATAGAGCAATCTAGGATCTATAGAGGAGGCCCTCAACTTGGACCACAAGCGTTCTCTATTCACCGAGTCGAAGGCCTTCTCAAGGTCCACAAAACAGAAATAAAGTTTCCCCTGGGAACCTATGTATTTCTTAATCAATGTTGCAATTACCAAGATATGGTCTGTGGTAGACCTTCCCTCACAAAATCCAGCTTGTTCCGGATCAATTGCTCCCGTCTCCTGCATCCAGGACTTCAGTCTGCCCAACAGAAACTTAGAATACAACTTCCCAATAATGCTGAGCAGACTGATCGGGCGGTAATTACTCAGAACAGACACATCTCCCTTCTTATAAATGGAGATCAGAGTACTCCTGAGCCAAGAATCTGGGACCTCCCCTGTGTCATTCATAATCAAAAAGAGGGGGGCCAAAAGATTGGCCCACCAATCTGGGAATGCTTTTATTATCTCGGCCAGAACTTTATCAGGACCCGGGGCCTTACCCAACTTAAGGGATACAATCAAGGCCCTGACTTCCTCCACTGCGACTGGCGGCCAACTCTCGAACCTATTGCATGGACTAAGCTGTACAGGTTTAAGAATTGTGGAAACATGTGAAACAAAAAACTTACTAAAGAATTGTTCCCATTCATATGGAGGAATAGAATGGGAATTGGCTGAACCACCCTTCCACTGCAGGGAGCGGATCAGCTTCCAAAATTTTTTATTATTTTTTTTCAACAGTAGCATGATACAAATCTAGCCATAATGCCCTTTGAAAAGCCTGTAAGTGCAAGTGCTACACTTAACCTCGTTAAAACTGCACTAGTGAAGATGGTCAGCAAATGCCTCTAGAACGCTTCATGTAAGTTCTGGATCCAGACTCCAGTTTCTTCCCTTGGGGATGGACAGGGATGAAACTGGGCACTTGCCCATGTTACCAGAAGGGGGAGGACTCCCAGCCAGGGCCAGACTTAGGAATTTTGCACCCCTAGGCCCTTCTCAGGCTGCTTCCCCCAAGCCAAGCCCTGCCACAAGCCTCATCCACAAACCAAGCCCCACCCCCATGCTGTGTGTTCATAGGTGGGGGAGTCCCATGTGAACAATGCAGCGCGCACACACCCCCACAGTGAGTTGGGGTGCATGCGTTTGCCTGCCTAATGCATGCCCACTCACACACACCCCCACTCGTCCTCATGCACGGAGCAACCAGGGAAAACGGCAGTTGCTCCGTGGGTGCAGATGAGTGGGANCTGACTACCCCTCCCTGCCATGTTTGACCTTCCAGTGACCCTTTTTTTGCCACCCGAACTCACCCGAACACAATCCGAACAGACCGAACTGTTCGGTCATTTCGACGTTCAGAATTGAGTTCGGTTTGGTCAGTTCGTGTTCGGGTTCGGGTTCGGTCATCCGAACAGCCTGAGTTTGGGCCGAACTCCGAACTTCCGAACCGTGTTTGCCCATCCCTACAGGCAGCCCTGCCTAACCCCTTGTTTAACTGAGATCACCTTAGAAAGCGTCCCTGAGTGACCATATCTCACTTGTAATGTGTTCCCCGAATGCAGCTTCACCATCAGATAGAGCAATCTAGGATCTATAGAGGAGGCCCTCAACTTGGCCCACAAGCGTTCTCTATTCACCAAGTCGAAGGCTTTCTCAAGGTCCACAAAACAAAAATAAAGTTTTGCCTGGAAGCCTACATATTTCTTAATCAATGTTGCAGTTACCAAGATATGGTCTATGGTAGCCCTTCCCTCAAAAAATCCAGCTTGTTCCAGATCAATTGCTCCCGTCTCCTGCATCCAGGACTTCAGTCTGCCCAACAGAAACTTGGAATATAACTTCCCAATAATGCTGAGCAGACTGATCGGGCGGTAATTACTTGGAGCAGACACATCTCCCTTCTTATAAATGGGGATCAGAATACTCCTGAGCCAAGAATCTGGGACCTCCCCTGTGTCATTTATAATCGAAAAGAGGGGGGCCAAAAGATTGGCCCACCAATCTGGGAATGCTTTTATTATGTTGGGCGGAACCTTATCAGGACCCGGGGCCTTACCCAACTTAAGGGATACAATCAAGGCCCTGACTTCCTCCACTGAGTTTGGCGGCCAACTCTCGAACCTATTGCATGGACTAAGCTGTACAGGCTTAAGAATTGTGGAAACATGTGGAACATGTGAAAATTTACGAAAGAATTATTCCCATTCATGTGGAGGAATAGAATGGGAATTAGCTGAACCACCCTTCCACTGCAGGGAGCAGATCAGTTTCCAGAAATTATTATTTTTTTCAACAGTAGCAAGATACAAATCTAGCCATAATGCCCTTTGAAAAGCCAGTTTTTTCTCAACTAAGATTCCTATAATATTTACGTTGGACCTGGAGTTGAATCCGAGTCTTGACCAAAGGACCATTTCTTAACCTCTTCGTTAAGTGTCTAAGAAGGGTCCTAGCAGCCCTACAGTCTCTATTGAACCAAGTCACCGATTTCTCCAATCCATTCCGCCTACACCTTAAGGTGACCATTGTGGTCAGCTGTGATTCCAACAAGTTCAACAGCCTATCATACCAACCCGAGCCCTCCAGAGACTGAGTTATCACCTCCTCACAGAGTAACACCACCTCTGGTAATTTGGTGAAACCCTCAAAAGCCTCAATAAGATCCTTAGATAGCTTAAGTCTGGTTATTGGCTTCCCTTCCTGAATATAAGGGGTGGACAAAGGTTGATGGAAAAAAGCCCCATTGTTCCCCACTAAGAAGTTCAATTCCAGTACAATGGGGAGGTAACATGTATCTGGTCTTAGGAGAACGTGCAAGCTTGAAATACGCCTAAATGCCGATCGGGCAACTAAAATGTAATCTATTAGGCTAGAGCCATTATATGAATGGAAAGTAAAATTGTCTTCCCTATCACCCACAATTCGCCCATTGACTATTACCAAATCTAAAGTTTGAACAAAATTTTCCATAACTTCACTTCTCGGCCCCACCAGAACATCCAGGGAGCACCGAGATGGAAGCGGAGAATTATACAAAGACTCCTCTGAGCATGCCTTTACCAAACAGACAACCAGATTCCCCAGTCTGGTATTAAAATCTCCCGCCAAAAGCAACACTGCATCTGGCTACTTGCTCAGTGCCCTCATTATTAAACCAGACATTTCCAACCATATCTCTCCAAAGTAGTATGTTGACTTTATTGGAGGAACATACACATTCCCTAAAAGCAATTCTAGCCCATCAGGGAACAGACAATATAATAACAAAGTTGGATTTAAACATGGCCAAAATCTTAACTTTAACCTTCAAATCATGTGCTACCAGAAATGCCAGGCCCCTACTTGGCCTTCCAAAAGTATTAGATGGAGTAGCTGGCAAGCAAAAGCTATCAAATCCAGACAGCTTAACAGAGATAGAGTTTCCCACTAACCAAGTCTCTTGTAAAATAAGTATATCAAAATCCTCTAGAAAAGGAAGAAAATCCTCAAGGCAGCGTGCCTTCCAGCCAGATATATTCCAAGTTAACAGCTTCCAGTGGTCTTTGTCTCTAATCATACGAGCCTCCTTCCCTGATAGAAATTAAGGGGGTCACTAGAAGCAACCAAGGTACTAGGATAACTTCCTCTGAGCCTTGGTCTTCTTTCTATCTTTAAAGGAGTAAACCCCGGAGAGGATATGACCACCCTCCGCCTGCGCACTGTGACACACTGCAGCTGCTCCCTGCAAAGAGGGGTCTGAGCCGCCAGACACAAGCCCTACAAAAGCCAGTCCTGGGGGTGCCAAACTCTGTCCCTCATGTGAGCCACCAGAGTGTGGGTTAACAGCCGCTGATACAGGCAGATTGACTGTATGAGTGTTCTTTATATTAGGTGAAATTGCGAAAGAATTATTCCCATTTGTTCCCTTGGTGGTGATTTTCGGTTTCCCCTTCCTTTCTCTTTTCTTTTTCCCACCAACCGGGGTGGAAGCTGCAGATGGATTACCCACCCGGGAAAGAGAGAGACGATCACCATCTAAGGAGCCTACCTGTGAAACCTTATTCGAGCAAGTCACCACTTCTTGGTGAAATCTCTCACCACCCTTAGCTTTCTGAAGTTGTCTGCTTATAGAATCCAGGCGGCTAATAAGAAAATCTGGTTCTAATGAGGCTTCCACTTGTCTTAACAATAACCTAGCGGGCTTAGTGTTTACACTCCCTTTAGGAGATAGCTGGAAATTACGGGGTTCTTCATCAGGTTTAGCCCTACCAGTTACCTCAGACATTTCAATCACCTGCCCCATTCATATTCAACCTTTCAGTATTCCCAGACCGAGAAGGAACAATGCTCATCTTAGATCCCATAATGGTATTAGGCTTCTGAGGGCAAGGAATTTCTACGGCTGGCTCTCCCTGGATTGGGAGCTTCTCCCCATCATCTGCCATTAAAACCCTAGATACAAAAATATTCTTCTCTTTTAATACTTCCCCTTTTTCCAGAATTTGTGAAACCAATTGGGTAGACCCAAAGGTAACCTTTATCAACCAGCATTTCTTTATATTATGTACATGGTCGAGAGTCACGATATCCCTGCTGGTAACAAGGAAACCCAGGATCACCCTCAGATGCTCTGTGACATCATAGGGGGTGTTCCAAAAGGTGAGAAGACCTGAAGCCAATGGAAGAATAGCAAAAACCAAGCTATTTGGCGAATAGGTCACTCTCAACTGCTTATATTTTATTACAAACTCCTGGGGGCCCAGCCTCTTTAAAACTTCTTTTTCTTCTAGAGGCTGATCTCGGGGGCCAGGCCTCACTAAAGACTGAGGGCCAATATGAGGCTCTGGTCTAGTCTGAGTACCATCTACCACTGCCCCAGCCTCCACCTTCCTAATAAGGTCTTTCATCTGAACAAACATATATTTCAACATATGGGCAGTTAGTGCTAAATCTGCCAAGTCCCCTCTGCATTCACCGCGGCGGGGGTTTGGTGGCATACTCTTCCCCTTCCTGGCAAGAAAGGTGAGGCTGGGAAGAGTGGCCGCTTGGGGGATAGCGGGGAATTCGGGTTGCCATGGCAACCCCTCAACTGGAGGCGCCCGGGACTCTTGCGAGAGTCGGGATTCCCAGGCGCCATCTTAGCCTCCCCACTCATGTGCCTCATTTGTCTGGGCACGGAGCGGGGAAAAGACATGCGGCGAGGCGGCTGATCAGAACAGGTCGCCTGCTGACAGAGCCATGGTGCGGCCAGAGGGAGCAGGGAGATTCGACTCCCCTGACCTTCAGGGAATTAAAGTGTGGGTGAGTGGCCCCGGCAGGGGCCTGGACCCCCCCTCTCCAGTGCCACGGTGACGGTTTGCGTGGGATACCCCCCCAGCGAGCTGACTCTGCTGGGGGACTCACCGGGGTGTAGGAGGAGGATGGGAGGTGCTCCAACGAGCAGGAGAGCTCTCAATTTCATGGGGGGACTGTGTAGGGACACGCAGAGTCCCCCCCTCCCCTCCCTTGGGATCAAGGCATGGTTCAAAAAAGGTGAATTGCCCTGCTGGGTATTGAGGAGTGGCCCAATACAGGGAGCCCCCTCCACCCCTTACTGTGGGGATCCCGAGCACACACCCCAGTGGAGGGTAGAGCGGATCCTTCCCTCCCTCTCCTCCCTCATTGGGGTAGGGGTATTAGCAGGGGGGTTTTCATCCCTGGAGGGACTGCCTTAGCTAGGCAGTGGCCTGTCTAAAGGCTACCCTTACAGGGCTCTTGTAGCCTGACAAGCCCTCCCCCCTCCCCTCAAAGGGGGGCATAACAAATTCAGTTTTGTGAGCCCCCCCCCAGCCCGGCGGGCAGAAGTTGCACCACCGGGTGGCCCCCCCTGCTGTTACTGGTCCGTCGCCTGGGAGGGGACACAACAAAAGGGTGCACGTTGGGGCTGAAGGAAGGGGAAACCATGGCCCCCCACAAGCGCAAGGGCCAAGCGAAAGCCCTGGGAAAAAGGGCTGCAAAAGCCCCTGAAAAAAGGGCAACAGCTAGAAGGGAACAACAAGAGGAGGTCTCACAGGAGACCATCCTACAAGCCATGCAGGCCCAGCTGGCAGGATACCAGGCCCGGATAGAGGAGCTGGAAGGTGCCCGCGGGGAATTGCCAGAAGGTAGGTCGGGCGAGGAAGTCGAGCCGGGGCAGGTTGAATCAAGCGGGGAGGTAGTAGGTAACCCCCCTGGGTAGCGAAGAGGGCCCGCGTTGCCAAGGGTGTGGGCGGTGCCAGGCCCTGCCTTTTTGTTACAGGGACGATGAACCTGGACCCAGCAGAAGAAGGGAGAAGAGTACACCCAGTTACCAGGCACAATTCGAGGCGCTTAAGGAAGGGATGCAGGCTCTGGCTGAGAGCCTGGAAACAACACAGTGCAGACAGCGTGGGCCGGTGGGCTCCAGCAGTTGCCCGAGACCCCGATACGAACCAGAGATGACCGAAGGTGAGCAAGTCAATGACGGTTGGTGGAACGGGAGTGATGAGCAATGGGGAGCTGGCCCCTGTAGACGCCAAGGGAAGGAATGCCCACCTCCAGCGTGTACTCACGTGGATTGGGGACAGAGCCAGTGCTCCCCCGGATGGGAATGGGGGGGACAAACAGGGGGCAGGCCGCACAAAGCCAGTTTGGCCGATGTGGGAACTGTACAGCCCACAGGTACAAGGCGGCGGTTCGGGTGTGGGGGAAAGATCGGTGCTGCAAAGGCCGAACCGGGCGGTGTTGCGGCCATAGGGAAGAACCCCGCCATCTGCCAGGAGGGTACACTGATGCGTCAGCCTCGTTAGGGGAACACCTGCTTCAGGCCACCAAAGAAAAGATCTGGAGTGGCGAATATATCAATATTTTTGCCCTTCTTTTTAGTGACCCCATACCCGATCCCAATGATAAAGAGGAGAGGAAGGAGAAAGAGAAATTTAAGAGGCCCAAAGCCGAGCGCACCTGGTTCAGTTGGACAGCCGCCTATACTATTTATATGGGGGTGACACTGGTTAGGTTCCCCGAACGCGGGCTGGAGATGATCAAATATTCGGACATAGTGCACTGAGCATTTGATACAGGTGGACCGGGTGCTTGGCTGCGCTATGATGAATCCTTCCAGCATAGGGCAGCCAACAACCCGCGCCTGTGCTGGGACCTCCATGCTCATGACATCTGGCTGGAGTGTATCAGCTGTTCTGGGTACGCCCCGCGATCCGATAGTGGCCATGTTCTCTCATGGGCAGGGGTTATGCAGCAAATTGAAGGGGGACAGAGAGGCAGACCACGACATCCATCAGGGGGGCCTACACGTTGGGACTTTAACGACGGGGGCAGGTGTTTTCGAGTCCAATGTAAATTTAAGCATGTGTGCACGCAGTGTGCGGGCGACCACGCTGCCTCCACCTGTAATAGGTTCCGACAGCATGGAGCTAGGAACAGGGGGCGGGCGGGCAACAGGCAGGCCCCCGCCAGTCACGGGAGTGCCAGCCAACCAGTGGGGAAGGGTGCCAACCCCGGTACAGCATGAAGCCTTACAGTTGGCAACCCGGGATTATCCCGACCATGAGACGGCTGACTATGTGGTCGAAGGATTTAGGATGGGTTTCAGGATTCTGATGGAAGGCCCTCGTTACCATTTGGCCACAAAAAAATTGAAATCTGTTACGGGAAATGAGCAATTAGTCCAGCAGAAGATTGATAAGGAGGTTAATGAAGGTAGGATCCAGGACCCTTGCCGCCGCAGATGGCTAGATGTGTATAAGAGACAGTGCCCACCCTGCGGATCCCCCCTGGGCATAGTCCCAAAAAAGACCCCGGGAGAGTATTGCATGATTCACCACTTGTCCCACCCAAAAGGGGAGTCGGTGAATGATGCAATTCCTCCCGAACTCTGCTCAGTAAGGTATGCATCATTCGACTCCACGGTTGAAATGGTGCGTTCCTGCGGAAAAGGGGCCCTTCTCACGAAGTGTGATATCAAGTCTGCTTTTTGACTCCTGCCAGTGCATCCCGAGGACTTCGAGCTCCTTGGCATGCAGTTCCAGGGTAAGTTTTACTTTGACAAGGCAATGCCCATGGGATGTTCCATCTCATGTGCGGCCTTTGAAAAGTTCAGCACCATTTTAGAATGGATTGCCCGCCAGCGCGTAGGGTGGGGCTTGATCACTCATTACTTAGATGATTTCCTCTTCGTGGGAAGGGTGGGGACCTCGGAATGTGCACTCGGAATGCGCGCATTCCAGGAAGTAGCCGCTGAGCTAGGAGTTCTGTTGGCACCGTAAAAAACCGAAGGCCCAACGACTAGGTTGACCTACCTGGGCATAGAGTTGGACACTATATGCTGCCTATCCCGATTGCCAAAGGATAAGCTGCGAGCTCTCAGAGAGATGATAGTGAAAATAATGGCAGGTCCTAAGATAACGATCAAGCAGCTGCAGTCCCTCACGGGTAGCCTCAACTTCGCGTGCTGGGTCATCGCACCAGGGAGGGCTTTCATGTCCCGATTATATGCCCAGATAGGGAGCGACCATCCCCCGCACCATCATGTCCGATTGACAAGGGCAATGCGGGAGGATTTGGCAACCTAGGAGGCTTTCCTCCAGGGCTATAACAGGGTGAGTTTCTGGTGACAGCGACTCCTGTTGGAAGCAGAGCTCCAGATACAATCTGATGCCGTGGGTGGCCATGGGTTCGGGGTATATTCAGGAGAAGATGGTGCACAGCCCCATGGCCAGAGGATTGGGAAACAAGAGGGCTAACCTGCGACTTAACATTCCTGGAGTTCTTCCCTATAGCAGTGGCAGTAGAGCTGTGGGAGTCAGAATTTTCCAACAGAAGGGTCCTATTCTGGTGTGATAACATGGCGGTCGTTCATGTAATCAACAAGCTGTTGTTGAAATCGGAAAGGGTTATGCGGCTGGTCCGGCATTTTGTACTTAAATGTGTACGGGCAAACATTTTGTTCGTGGCCAAACACGTGCCCAGGATCAATAATGGCGTAGCCGATGCCCTTTCTTGATTTCAGACAGACTGTTTTCACCAACTGGCACCAGACGCCAAGAAGGACCCCGAGCCATTCCTGAGGGACATGTGGAGCCTTGGATTATAAATTTATATCAGGCAGTCCAGGGATCCCTTGCGCCTAGAACCAGACGGGTGTACGAAACGGCATTCACAGAATTCCAGGAGTACAGGTCAGGGAAAGGTTGGGAAATAGGATTCCCCATTCCGGAAGGGCACATGCTGCAGTTCACTCTCCACCTCAGACGATGAGGTTTGGCACTGGGCACGATTGGGGGGAAAATATCGGCCATTTCCTTTATGTGCCGCTTGGCAGGCCACCCCTCTCCTGATAATGGCTTTTTTATAAGCCATCTCAAGGAGAGTTGGGTGCGGAGTACCCCTCGGGGAGCAGACATAAGGGCTCCTATCACCCCTCGGCTTCTTCATGCGATCTGCCAGGCATTATACACTGTGTGTCACTCGAACAGCGAGGTGGTTCTCTTTACTGCAGCATTTCAAGTGGCACTATTTGGGGCCTTCAGGATCAGTGAGATAGTCCCACAATCCTGGAAGGACAGATCGGGCGCGGCCCTGCAGATTCATGACGTGGGTTGGCAGGGAAGCACCCTTCTGTTAAACCTAAGAAGGTCAAAGATGGACCAAAAGGGAAAGGGGTGATTAGTGAGGCTGTGCCCCGCGAATGATGGCCATATTTGCCCCATTGAGGCAATGCGGCACTATTTGGAATCCCGCCCAAAGACGGAGGGCCCGTTGTTTCTCCACGTGGACGGTACCCCGTTGACACGATCTCAGTTCGGGGCGGTTCTTCACATGTGCGTCAAGGAAGCTGGCCTGGACCCAGGTTGTTACACCGCCCATTCCTTTCTGATAGGGGCGGCGTCAGTTGTCGCGAATATGGGAATGCCCAGGGAGTGAATGCAACAGATAGGGAGGTGGTGGTCCACGGCGTACCGCTTATACATCAGGAACACCGAACCAAGAACGATGGGGCACCGGGGGAGTATGCGGCAACGGGATAACTTTGATTTATTTTCCAGACGCGTCAGCCCCGCTGGGACGGAAGGTGGTGTGGATCGTTGGCCACAGCATCGTACATTGGGCAGGGAGGATGACTGCACGCAGCGGGTGGGGCACCCAGCTTGGCCTAGGGGACAGGGAAGATATAATTTGGCTCGGTAGACGCGGAATGCTGTGGGAGCAATTACTCCCAACGCTGACTGTGGCTACAGGTAAATTTCCAATGTCGGCTGTGATGGTAATTCATTTGGGGAGAATAACCTGCCCAGGGTTATGGGGCTGTGGCTAACGAAGAGGGTAAAGGCTGATATCCGGAAGGTGCAGGAATGATTCTGGGGGTGCACATTGGTTTGGTTAGATATGCTACAGAGGAGAGTTTGGGCTAATGCCCAGCACCCTGGCAAAGTAGACCGGGCCAGAAAGAGGGCAAACGGGGAAATTGGTGGCTGGCTGAAGCAAGCAAGGGGGCTTGTTATTTCCCACAGGGAGATTAGGCATAACAGAGATGAATTTTACTGGAGTGATGGGGTCCATTTATCTGATGCTGGATGCAGCGAGTATCTTGGAGTCCTGAAATGCAGCCTAGTGGAAATCCTCAGAAGTTGAGAGTGTGGTAGTGAACCAGCCAAGCAAAGTTGGTGGTTCTGGTGGTGGTAGGCTGAGTTCAGGCCAAGGGGTAAAAGGTGAAGGGGGTTAGCATAGCATAGGGTAGCAACATCTCCCTAAGAGACTGTCAGCAGCGGCACCCGGGCCCGACCCGGAACCCCCAAAGCACCCCCACGAACTCTGGAACGGCCCCGCAGCTTACCAGGCCAGGAAACCCCCCCAACAGGATCACAAGCGGCAAAGGAAAAACCGCGCACCGGACACACGTCGCCAGCGGGACGCCGGCAAGAGGGCGTTCCCCCGCTGCTCCCACATGCAAAGGAGGCAGGGCCTGGGTCGGTAACCATGCCCCCACTAGAGATCAGCCAGGCGGAGCCTGCCCTGGCCCCGCAGGGAACGCCCCTGCAGTTAACGCCGCCACCTGAATCACAGGTGCGGCGTGCAGTCACGCCCCAATCAGGGAATCACTCGGTAGGGCTGCACCCACCCCCGCGGCATCGCTCAGAGCGGCTGCGAGCGCGCACAGGGGCGGGGCTTAGGGAATAAGAGCCAGCGCCGCCTGGGAAACGGCGCTGGTGATTGTAGAAACCGGCCTGTGACTGGAGCGTGAGCGAGAGCGAGCGTGCCAGGAGAATTGAGTGCGTGTGACCCCTACTAGTGCCCGAGCGTGTGTTCCTTCTTAACCAACCCTTGTGAGTACCTGAGTGAGTGAAGCGTGAGTAACCTCGAAAGAACCCTTCCAGAAACCTTGTGTGGTGTCCTTGTTGTCGGCGGTGAGTGTCCCCTGTCCATCCTCCCTTCCCCCTTCCTGGGACCCCGCACCCCCTGGGGTGAAGCCCCTCACCCCGTGGCCCCCGTGTGTTGTGCTGAGTGCAGTCCAAGAGTGTGGGGCAGCCTTGGGTTCTTGGTCAGCAGCGCCTGATGATGATAGGGGCTCGTTCTCTTTAATTAGAGGTAAAAGCCCACACACTATCCTGACGGGCAGCCTAACCCCAGTCGCTCCCGTGCTGACCTCGATACCCCAGGGCCGTGTGTGTGTGAGTGGAGTCCCTCCCCCTACCCCCGGTAACAGAGATGGGCATAGGCCATACATAGCCACTCAGTGCGGCCCACTGTATGGACAGCCCAAGGGTGGGAGGCGAACGGCTGAACCTGCTGGGAGGACCATGTACCAAACAGTAGGTTACGGTGTCCTCACCCTTGTTGTTTAAACCCCCACCCCCAGAGGACAAAAGGGGGTAGGTACGAACAACCCGCTCAGGCCCGGGGAACACGGTGGTCGGTGTAGGGCATAAGTTTAAAAGTTGGTTAGGTAGGGCGCAGGAGGTTCCCATGGGCTTAACCCAAAGACGTGAGAAGAAGGGCGCCGGACAAACATGATAGTGCCTGGTACAGGACGGGAACCTCCTGTGGGGGCAGTTAACAGTTAGGAACCAGTAATAGCTAGGACCCCAGTTTAAGGGGGGAAGTGGGAGGGCTACCCCTTCCCCCAATTTTTGTATATTAATAAAGAGTGTGGCTGTTCAAACCCATACGGTGTCCTCGTCTTCCTTGGGGGGGGGTGTGTCGACAAGTCCCTTCCGCGTTCACCGCGGCAGGGGTTTGGCGGCATCCCCTTCCCCTTCCTGGCAAGGAAGGCAAGGCTGGGAAGAGCGGCCGCTTGGGGGATAGCGGGGAATTCGGGTTGCCATGGCAACCCCTCAACTGGAGGCGCCCGAGACTCTCGCGAGAATCGGGATTCCTGGGCGCCATCTTAACCTCCCCGCCCATGTGCCTCATTTGGCCAGGCACGGAGCAGGGAAAAGACATGCACCCACCCACCTGTCCATCTTATAGGGCACCACTCTGAGACATAACTGGTTGCGCATTAGGACCGGAAAGGAATTTTCCCTGAACCAAAATTGGCAAATTGGTGAGGGGTTTTTCGCCTTTCCTGGAGTGATCTGCCGATTAGGAAAGAGGGTGAGAATGCAAATTTGCGGTGATAGGCCAAATTGTCACACTCTTGGTGGGAGGGCAGTAGGCTGAGTTCAGGCCAAGGGGTAAAAGTTGAAGGGGGTTAGCATAGCATAGGGTAGCAACATCTCCCTAAGAGATGGGCATAGGCCATACATAGCTGCTCAGTGCAGCCCACTGTATGGACAGCCCAAGGGTTGGAGGCGAATGGCTGAACCTGCTGGGAGGATCATGTATCAAACAGTAGGTTACGGTGTCCTCACCCTTGTTGTTTAAACCTCCACCCCCAGAGGACAAAAGGGGGTAGGTACGAACAACCCGCTCCGGCCTGGGGAACCCGGTGGTCGGGGTAGGGCATAAGTTTAAAAGTTGGTTAGGTAGGGCGCAGGAGGTTCCCATGGGCTTAACCCGAAGACGTGAGAAGAAGGGCACCGGACAAACACGATAGCGCCTGGTACAGGACGGGAACCTCCTGTGTGGGCAGTTAACAGTTAGGAACCAGTAATAGTTAGGACCCCAGTTTAAGGGGGGAAGTGGGAGGACTACCCCTTCCCCCCTTTTTTGTATATTAATAAAGACTGTGGCCGTTCAAACCCATACAGTGTCCTCTTCTTCCTTGGCGGGGGTGTGTGTGTGTGCGTTGACAATAGCTCAATTTGCGTAGCATCTCTTTTCTCCTTATGAATTAAAATTTCTGAGGATTCCATTACACCACCATCCCCCATTCCAGACTCAATGTTAGTTACTTCCCAGCTAAGATTGTTATTCTGTTGAGGACTTGTTAGAATCATAAATCTATTAGACTCCGCTCCCTGGAGGGGCCCCTAGGAGCCCCAGAAGGAGTTCCAAAAAGAGGCAATTTTCCTCTGCTTTGGCAATTTGGCAGAAGGCCGTAGGCTAACTGTCTGTTTTTCTTCCTTCCTGGTCTCAGACTCCGCCCCGGCTCCGCTCCCGGAAACAGGTGACAGGTAAGCAATTAATCTCAACGTTTCCGGCTCCCTCCTCCTTTCCGCCCTAGATACATATTGGCCACAGCCCTCCCTGCCTGTAACATGGCCCCAGAACCCTGACGGCTGCTTCTTGATGCGGTGGAAAGACACGCCTCTGTGTGAGGAATGATGGCCCCAGACCCACGACGGTGGGTCCTGGGGCTAGAGTGGCAGCTTCTAGATACATATTGGCCACAGCCCTCCCTGCCTGTAACTTGGCCCCAGAACCCTGATGGTGGGTCCTGGGGATGGAGTTAGCTGTTTCTTGATGCGGTGGAAAGAAACGCCTCTGTGCGAGGAATGATGGTTCCAGACCCATGATGGTGGGTCCTGGGGCTAGAGTGGCAGCTTCTAGATACATATTGGCCACAGCTCTCCCTACCAGTAATGTAGGCCCCAGAACCCTGACGGTGGGGGCTGGAGTGGCTGTTTCTTTTTTATATATATATATATATATATATATATATATATATATATATA
>QEPC01011684.1:6238102-6268666 GCA_003113815.1 Sphenodon punctatus
AAGTCTGCTCCTCAGCTGACTCTCCCTCCCTGTCACGTTTTGCCTTCCAGTGACACGTTTTTGCCACCCAAACTCACCCGAACGCGATCCGAACTGACCGAACTGTTCAGTCATTTCGACATTCGGATCTAGTTCGGTTCGGTCAGTTCGTGTTTGGATTCGGGTTTGGGTTTGGTCGTCCGAACAGGCCGAGTTCAGGCCGAACTCTGAACTTCTGAACCGCGTTTGTTCATCCCTAGATCTAATAGGTCCTGCACCCTGTTGGGGGCTGACATGTGCCAGGATGCATGCCTTAAGGAGGTAATGGTCAGACCATAACAAGGGCTCCACTCCCCTGACTCTTGCTACTCATTTACTTTGAAAATCTCAGCCTCACGCCTTTTGAGCATTCATGGAAATGCATATACCAAGGAACAAGAAAGTAGCTGCATACAGCGTGCTACCCAGTAGTTCATATTTGTCCAGGATAATTTTAATCAAGCTTACAGGAAGAATATTTAAACGATTCTTCAAATATTGTTTAAATAAGCACATTGAGCCAAATTTATCCCTATGTAAGCCTGTCAAAATCAGTAGGCTAGTTACATCAGAGAGTGGGTTATTATTTGGATATGATGGGTCATGAGATGGATATTTTACCAGAATAAAAAACAAACAAGATAATTTGAGGGGCAGTGGATTACAAAAGTACAAATATTCAACCAAGTTTTTTAAAGTGTCAAATGACAAAGACACTTTAAAGTGACAAAGAAAATATATTATATATATATATATATATATATATATATATATATATATATATATATGAAAGAGTGTAGTCCTAGGTCAGATCTGGTGTAGGTAGTGGAAACCTTTCATAAAGAATTGCTAACAAATGGGATTTAACACTCATGAGGCTCAGATGGCCTATTAATTCTGGTTCTGGCTTCCTTCCAAAACAACTGTGCTTCTCTTCTAATTCATGGCTAATTTCTATCAGAGGTATCAAGAGACCATTTCTTTTTTAGGCAGGAAGCTTCCACATTGCTTAAATGGATTCATGCAAGGGGCTTTAGCAAGCAGACATTGATTGGCTCGTCTCTGGGGCCTAGCAAAGGCCTGATGGGTAGTAGTTTGACATAGGCAGCAAATGAAATACGACCTCCTGTAAGAAGGCCGAAGCTTTTGGGCCTTTGCGGAATCTGGTAGCTAAGGACCTTTTCAATCCCTTTTAATTAATGAAGTGATTTGACTTGACTGAGATTACACTTATAATAACGAATTAAAAAGTAGTATAAAGAAAGCTCTAACAATTATGCAACAGGGAAATGGGACCAAATTTGGTATGCTGCACAGCTTTTCTTATACGTCTCATCTGAACGCATCACTGAACAACAGTGCTACTTCCTATGCAATGAAGTTAGCACAGTTTTTTGACTGTCCTCGGTGTCAAATTGCCCAGGGTTAAGCAGAAGACCAGAAATGCTTGATCCTCCTCTTCTGGTGTTTGGAGCATTCTTAAGGAGCAGCATTAAGACAGCTGGAGGGAGATGGGAGTTTATTAGAGGTTTTACCACAAAATCTGTGTCCAAGATGGTCTTTTCCTGGTGTCTCGTTGGAGACTGTCTCTCGAGGACAAATGTAACAACAACATGTGCTTCTGTAAGGCCAGACAGATGCAGTAAACAAGTTCCTAAAAGGATACCACCACCAACCTGGATTTTTCTTTTACCTATTGTATCCAGGTTCTCTGCCCCCCCCCCCCCCAAGAAAATATGAAGATCTGGTCCACAGTTGCATTTTGCTCTCGATTAGGGTGGGGAGGGTGTGAGCGTGTCTCCTATCCTACAATTTCACACATTCCAGGGCAAGCTGCTTGTATAGGCTGTGACTGCCCCAAGATGAGCTCCCAAATGCAGGGCCAGAATGCAAGACAAGACAATGATTCCTGTTTAAACAAAGGAATCTCATGATGCTTCTTTTTGCCCTTCTGGAAAAGGGCAAGATGACTTGTACAGACTGGTATGGCAAGCCAGTGCAATGGCTAGTTTGAAAGGAGCCTTGCAGGCTTCTAAAGTTTGCTGTCGTAATGCTTTCGCTGAGTCCTTTCAGAGACTTGCCCAGACGGTCTGGTACACTGGGCGGGCATGTCCATTATTGCCCTGCTCAGCCACAGCTTAGCATATCTAATCCAGACATGACTGTAACCCCATGCCAAAAACTTTTCAAATGCATTTGTAGAATGTTAGGAGTTATTCGCAAAGGGATAGAGAATAAAACTGAGGAAGTCATAATGTCTCTATACAAATCAATGGTGCAACCACACCTGGAATATTGTGTGCAGTTCTGGTTGCCCCATCTCAAAAAAGACATAGCTGAACTAGAAAAGGTACCGAGAAGGGCAATGAGAATGATAAAGGGTATGAAATGGCTTCCATACAAAGAGATAATTGACAAGCTGGGTCTCTTCAGCTTAGAGAAGAGAAGACTGAGGGACATGATAGAGGTTTATAAAATCTTGAATGGTGTGGAAGGAGTAGATAGGGAACATTTATTTACCCTCTCAAATAGTACTAGAGCTAGGGGACACTCCATGAAACTAGCTGCCATCAGATTTAAAACAAATAAAAGGATGCACTTTTTTACTCAACGCATAATTAACTTATGGAATTTGTTTCCAGAGGACGTTGTCCAAGCCATTAGTATGTTTATTACAGGTGCTTATATCCTGCACCCTCCTGCACATTGGCAGCTTGGGGTGGTGAACAACACACTTCAATATAAATCCATAAAAACTAAAAACATTTAAATATAAAAAATACTAAAAGGCAGAAAAGCCCTCCCCACCCAAACCCCCGCCCTGAAGACCCAGCAGAACAACCAGGTCTTACAAGATCTTTGGAAAGAGGGGAGGTCCGGGGATAATCGAGCCTCCATTGGGAGGGTGTTCCACAGCCTAGGTGCGGCCACCGAGAACGCCCTCCCCGCCATCGCCACCTGGGATACCTGGGGGACTTTGAGTCAGGTGCCCCCGGCTGACCTCAGGGGCCGTGAAATGACTGGGGGCCTGAGGAGGTCTCTCAGATAAGCAGGACTCAAGCCATTTAGGGCTTTATAGGTCATCACCAACACCTTGAATTGGGCCTGCAAGACAATAGGTAGCCAGTACAGAGAGCAGAGCACAGGTGTAATGTGCTCATGGCGGCCCGTCCCTGTTAGGAGATGGGCTGCTGCATTCTGCACCAGTTGCAGCCTCCGAACCATCTTCAGGGGTAGCCCCACGTAGAGTGCGTTAAAGTAGTCCAATTGAGAGGTAATGAAAGCATGGATGATGGTTGCCAGGTCCAAGTCAGAGACATACGGCCGCAGTTGTCGCACCAGATGTAATTGGCTAAATGCTCCCCTCACCACAGCCTCCATCTGACAATCCAGGTGGCGCTGTGGATCGAGGAGCACCCCCAGACTACAGACCTGAGCAGCCAGAGGGGGGCAGACCCCGCCGATAATGAGAGCCACCACCCCCTCAGCCCTGCCCACCAACATCACCTCCGTCTTGTCGAGATTCAGCCTCAGATGATTCGCCCTCTTCCAGTCCCCCACAGCTGCCAAGCACTGGGTAAGCACAGAGACTGCCGGGCCTGGATCTCCAGAAAACGAGAGGTAGAGTTGTGTATCATCGGTGTACTAATGACATAGCACGCCGAACCCTCTCATGACCTCACCCAAAGGCTGCATATACACATTAAACAAGAGAGGGGACAGAATAGAACCCTGCAGGACTCCACACGCCAGGTGCCGGGGAGATGACGTACATTTCCCGAGGACCATTCACTGAGTTCTCCCTGCCATGAATGAGCGGAACCATTCGAGAACAATCCCACTCACCCTGGCCGAGTCCCGCAGCCTTGTCACCAACATCTCATGATTAATGGTATCGAACGCCGCTGACAGATCCAATAAAATCAAAATAGATAATCTGCCCTGATCTAATTCACGGTGTAGGTTATCAATCAAGGCCACAAGTGCAGTCTCTGTGCCAAACCCTAGGCGAAAGCCAGACTGCAAGGGATCAAGAAAACCGACCTGGTCTAGATGCCCCTGTAACTGCCGGGCCATCACCAGTTCAATAACCTTCCCTAAAAAGGGAAGGTTAGAGACTGGGCGATAGCTGGCTGGGGAGTCAATGTTCAAAGATGAGTTCTTGAGCAGAGGCCGCACCACCGCCTCCTCTTTGATGTGGCTCGGCACTCTGTCCTCCCTAAAGGAGGCATTGACCACGCCAACCAGCAATGGCCCTAGTGTCTCCCGGCTGGCCTTCACCAGCCATGACAGGTATGGATCTAATTCACAACAGATGGCCTGCACTGTCCCAAGGACCTCCACTGCATCAGCGGGCAACACCCACTGAAACTGATCCCACAAAAACCAACATGGCGGGGCTTCCTCTACCTCTGGTTCACTCCCTGTCACAAATGCAGCATCGAAGTTGTGATGAATCCGAGCAATTTTGTCTGCAAAAAAGTCAGCAAACACATCACAGTGGGCACTGGAAAATTCCAGTTCCAGGTGGAGAGAAGCTGGACTGACCAGCCAGTATAGCTGGGTTTTAAAATGGAATTTGTTGCCAGACAACATTGTCAAGGCCAGTAGTATAGCTGGGTTAAAAAAAGGACTGAATAAGTTCTTGGAGGGTAGGTCCATTAAAGGCTATTACCCAAGTAGCTTATGGGATTAACTTCTTACTGTCGGGAGCTGGGAGTGAACAATGGGGAATGGATTGCCCATGGTGGTTGTTGGTTTCTGCCATGCAATCGAGATTGGCCACTGTCTGAGAATAGGATGCTGGGCTTGATGGACCATTGGTCTGACTTGGTATGGCACTTCTTATGTTCTTATGTTATGTTCCCTTTTATCATGTACCTTAGAAATGTACATGATAAAAGGGCTTTAGACAGCCCATGGTAGAAATAAACCTAAAATGGCTTGAGAAACTAGCATGATCTTGCCTGCTTCATGGGGATTTCAAAATGCATACAATATCTACTGCAGCAGTATCTCTAAGGTATCAGAATAGTTTTGCTTAGGACATAGTCCTCAAACCACTTACACTGGAATAGTCCCTCTGACTTCAAGGAGACTGCTCCAGAACAAAATGCTTCGGAGATACTTGTCACCTTTCCAGAAGCTTTGACTGGAAAAGGAGCGGAGCCATGCCAGAAAAGGCCACAGAAAATGGATTTTTCCAACCATTTCCAATGTGGCTGCAACCCCTGCCACCCTGAAGCAAATCCCCCTTTATAACCTGGGGAAATCAAGCCTTCACCTGGAGAGAGTATGTGAAAACCTAGAGATTCTGGGTCAAATCTGGAGAGGTTTAAATTCTATTTGGAGAGCTTGGTCTCTAAGGGTCTCTATTTACCAATATAAACTTTAAAATGTTATCAAATATAAGCAAGGGGATAATCCAAGCAAGTGACATTTTTAAAGCTCAGGATGTGTGGGTACATCTATCTACCCAGGAATGTAAAATATTCCCATGGAACTGGCGATTATGGTCAAGGAAAATGAACAGTCGAAGTTGTATCACTGAACAAGATATTGACCACATTGGGTGTAAACAGACAGGCACGGAGGCTGCCTGCCCCTGGAGCTGCTCTGGGGGTGCACCTCTGTGTCTGCCCACTTGCAGCTCCACCTGGGTCCACTTTAGAAAGAACAAGCAGTTTCCTCGACCTGTAGTTTGCCCATGTGGCACTCCTCTCCCCACACCATAGAGTTGTGGGTGATTGCCCGACACTCTAGGCTGGCACACACAGCTCTGTGGTGTTGCACAGGGCAACAGCCAGCTGGGAGTGGAGCTGCAGTGTGGGCCCACCTCACAGAGGGACAGCAGCTCCATTCTAGGCCAGTGTTCATTACAGCACAACTCCAAATAGTCAGGGATACAATATTGTTCGCTGTGTTCTTCCCATTGGTGGCAATGGAGACAATGCAGGGAACACAGGTCTCTGCAAAGAGACATTGCAGAATTGTGAGTAAAATAACTAGGGAGGGGCTTGAACTAACATAATTCAGATTAAACTTTGGAAACTTGTTTATAGGACCCACTCAAGCTGCTCTACTCATAATTTTAAAAATACCAAAAGGTCAGGTAAAGGCAGCAGGAACTTCTGAACTCTCATATCAGTGGAGTTGCATTGCAGATGAATTGGAACCACTGATTAGTGTGTTTGCTCACCTCTGCATTGTATAACGTAATAAAGTCTCCCATATCCAGTCACTTTGGGGACCATGCTTTCTGTCAGGATTAGACAGGAGTCCAGATATGGGAAAGTCATAGTAAGTTTCTGCTTACAGAAACACAAGACAGTCATCCAGAACTTTAATACCTGTGTTTTCCATTACAATAGAAATGAGCTAGTTCTGGTTTTATTCATCTTTATTTAGTTTCTCTCCCCTTCACCGTGATTTCTCTAGGTAAAACACTGGTCCTGCTGAAGTCACTGGGAGTTTAGCCTTCAGGAGAGCCAAGATTTCATTCGCTCAGAGTACCTTCAAAGTAATTTGAGCTTCACTTACAACAGCATGGACTTGGTTTGTAAAATATATTTTGAAATAATTTACTCTCAGATTCTGCACGAGGGAATGGAAATTGCCATAAACAAGAAACCGGGCTAATGTAAGCTTGGCAGGGAGAAAAAAGTTATTGTGATTGTGTTTGTCAGTCTTTTCTTTTTTCTTTTTATTAAAAAACTTGATCGTTTGACAGAGATTAGAGTGTAAGATGAGTAGGAATGTCATATAAAAAGCCTTGGGTGGGATCCGTTGGGAGCTCATTAAAAAGCAGTTTCACTTAGATACCATTAGGTTTTTTAGGATTAGTAGCATCTTAACAACATGTGTAAGAAGTGGACCTTGAGTAGTAAATAATGTGCATTAGTCTGGGAGCTGGTTATGTTAAACAACAAAAACGTGGCTACTATTATAAAACGTGGTTTACAGCTTGGCTGTCACTTAAAATGAAACTGGGAGGAGAAAGGCTTGTTTTATATAATAAGGGGGTATGAGAAATTACCCAGCGCTGATGATCCTCTAGTTTGATTTTTTCTATATCATTTTAAAATGGAGTCAATTTAGTGTTGCAAGTGTATTTATTTATTTTTTAAACTGCTCCTCTGTTGAGAGTTATTAGGGGAAATGTGATCTCAGAACTAGTCAGTTGTTTTAATATGTACAAATGCACTTTGATATAAAAGGGCATAAACAAATAAGTGTATTAAAATCACTGACCTTATTATAAAAACTGGATGAATGAATGAATGAATGAATGAATGAATAAACTTTATTGCCGTAACTTACAGTTATTGGCATTACAAAATATAAAGAATATAATACAATAGGTAAGATTAAAATAAACACCCAAACCTCAAGAATGCAGACAACATCAAACAACTAAATAACAAAAGGAAAATTTAAAATATAATCATTAGATAATATATTTTGAACAACAGAGTTCAGGAAAAGAAAAAAAAAAAAAAAGGGGGGGGGGAACTCCATACAACAACCCCATTTCCAGCCCGTATTTCCTGCCCAGAATGTGAGCCAAGAGAAAGTCTTATATAAATGGCTCTAGGGTAAGAATGGCTGCAACCTTGACTCACTTCCTTGCCAACTTGCGCCACCTTGGCGCGACTCCTAAGGAGTCCTCTTTCTCAGATATGTAACCAGATTGGCAAACACTGCGATTGCCTTAGTTAAGTCAGGGGCCTTGGGGCTTAAATATAACTCATATACTTTAGCGACAGAGTTCCTCTCAAACAGCTCTTGGAAAGGGGACAATATCCTGGTCCAAAAATGAGCAAAAACAGGACATTCAAAAAGCAGGTGTCTGTTTGTGTCCAATGCCTGCAAATCACAGGATCGGCACACTCTTTCTTCCAACGGGATCCCAAGATATCCCTCAAGAATAGCAGAAGAAAAGCCCCCACAACGCAGTCTCGAAAACACGCACCTAATTCAGAAATTTGGCCAAGCCATACGATACGAGGATTCCGCGAGGGGGGTTACCGGAGGGACATAATTCCGGACAACTCTCTGAAGCTGCCTCTGTTCCGAATCTAGCTGCAGCTGCTTATCTGCCAGCCGTTCCTTAACAAAAGACATAGCGGGTTTGAGCCCCTTGGATGCCAGGTGAATGGGGCAAAAACCCAGCTTCCTGATTTCCCCCTCAACCCGTACCAGCCAGGGGTTGAGAAGGCCCTTCTTCCTTGCCATCCTCAAAAGGGAGCTGTCCTCAGGGGGCAGTAGCACAATCTTTAGCCAGTATCTGATTGTACTTTGAAGGGCCAGAATCCTAAGGGGCCCACAGCCGGAATCCAATCTCAGAAGAATCTGCGGTGTTCCCTTCGGGACCCCTAGTACTGAGCGGAGAAAACCGTTCTGTACCGCCTCAAAAGAGTTGAGGTGTGACAAGTCCCATACTGGAAAAGCATATAAAAGCTGAGCTACAGCTTCTGCTTGAAACAGTCGCAATGCTGGTAGCAACAACTTTCCCCCTTTCCCAAAATAAAAGTTTTTAATGGCTCCCACAGTTTGAGAAACTTGAATTTTTTCAGCTACCACATGTTCCTGCCAGCTTAATGAGCTAGAAAAAAATAATCCCCAAATACCAAAACTTATCCACCTGCTGGATTTCATTTGTCCCAATTTGCCAGTGATGGATTTCGTTATGTCTTCTGCACTTCATGACCATGACCTTTGTCTTCCCGTAGTTAATAGAAAGGCCCTCTCTGGTGGCATATTCTCTGATGGCCTGCATAGCAATTCTCAAACCCACCAACGACTTGGAAATAAGCACTGTGTCATCAGCGTATAAAAGTGAAGTGATCTTCCTATCCCCAATCTGCGGTGGGTGAGAATCAGCCTCCAACAGGAAAGAAGGTAGGTCATTTACAAAGATGTTAAACAGGGCCAGCGCCTCTGGAAAGTCTCGAGGGGTAAAGCCTTTCCTCTGGAAAGTCTCGAGCGGTAAAGCCTCAGAGTCTTGGCAGCATGTCTAAGGACTACGTGCTTCCTGCGGCAAGCCTGGTCGAACCATAGAGGCATACCTCTAAGATCCAATCCAACATGGCCCTTTGAGGTTAACATAGGTTTTAGCAGATCTAACATTTCCTCGTATCCCATCAAGGCATTAATGTCTCCTAGCCTTACCGCCTGCCATAGACCTCATATCTTAGCCTCCTGTTGGAAATTTAGCAAACCTAAAGCTAGCTCGTGAGTTCATTTGATTCGCTTAAAAAAGGTAGATTTTGCCCGAGGGTCACCGGGGATGGGGGTGCAGGGTCCCAACTTTCCCCCTGGTACCTGGCAGGATAAATGAAGTGAAAAATGACCTATATCAGTACTATGGATCTCAAAACTTATTATATTTGATAAGAAAAATGATGAAACCAGAAAGTAATCTATAACACTAGACCCCTGATGTGCATGGAATGTATAATTCCCTTCCCGGTCTCCCTCGGTTCTCCTATTTAAAATTACCAGCTCCAGTTCCTCTAACATCTGAAGCATACGGGCAGCATTTCCATTTAACAGTTTATCCTGGGAAAGTCAGGGGGGAATAACATCCCCCCCTAAGGGTGCCTTCTAAATTTGTGGAAAACACTGCACCCCCCTAGGTCCCAATCCTAGTGTTGAAATCCCCACCCAAAATAAGGGGGGCAGCAAGAAAAAGTTGCAGCGCATTCAACACCCTCTGGGTAAGTTCCCGCCATATTTCAGGAAGATAATACTCAGAGGTCGTAAGGGCAATGTACACATTACCCACTATCATTTCCAGACCCGAGGGAAGAGTACAGCAATACAGGGCAACATAAGACTTATACGAATTTATTAGAACTACTTTAAAATTACAAAACAGTGGAACCACAAGAGCCAGTCCACCACTTGGCCTCCCAGAGGCCCTTGAGGGGGGTTGCCCTCAAGGAAAAAATCCTAAAACCATCCAATTCCATGGCTTCTAGGGACCATGTTTCCTGCAATAAGGATATATCCTGCCCTGCCAAAAAAGCCCTAAAATCTGGATCTTGTAAACAGGCTTTCCATCCAGAGATGTTCCAGGAGGCAAGCTTTACAGGATCCTTAGCTAGTTGTCATAAGTTTGGTCTGACTAGGGAATCCCTTGCTTGAGTAAAGCTAGTATCACCCGTCCCCAGTGAAAAACTTCTCTGTACAACACCCCCAGAGAGCCATCGAGGTTAAATGGGGCACCCTTGTGGGAAAAGGGATGAGTCCCCGTAAATCGGCAGGCCCCAGGAAAACAGAGTGCACCACCTCTTGGACTTCCAACACCCCCCCACCTCCGTTATTGGAGAGACCTTCAGACTCTCGCTGGGTAACTTCAATATTTGTTACTGTACAAATCTTAAGATCCACCACTTGTTCCTGAAGGCAAACCTCTTCCCCCACCACCTGACTATCCCCTTCTGGCAGTATGATAGCCGTCGGACCCTTCCGAGCAGAACCGGTATGACAATGGGCCCCTCTGCTTCGCCCTCGTTCCCTAGGCTGATTTTTGCTGAGAGTAAAAGCTGGTAAAGGGGCCACAGACCTTAGTTGAATAAGTTGAGAGCACAAGGAATCAAGCTTGGACAATAAATGAACTTGAGATGAGGGCAAGGCCTCTTGGTCATGTCCCCTTTGCAAGGGGGGCTGAATCGTAGGGGAAGGGGCTCTGACCTGGACTTGTTGGACCTCCACCTCCATACTATGTGAGATTGGGGATGAGGTTTTAAAAACTGAATGAGGTTTTAAAAACTACATCAGAGAGGGGATTAGTAAACAGTGTAGACTGCAGTTAAAGTATTTTTATTTTAGTGGGGGAACAACTAAGCATATGAGGTTTAAAAGTGGTTTCTGAACATTCGACAAGTGTTTTCCTTGAGGGCTCATTCATTATTGATATTTGCTGTTCATTCTCATTGAGATCCACACATTATATTTGTATTTTAAAGAAAAAATTCCAACAAATGTTGGCCAGCTTTGCTATTGCCAATCTTATCTTAGGGTTTGTTCCTGAAAGTAGTAATTACTAAGCATAGTGATGAAGTCCTCAAATCACTTACTCCAGAATAGTTTTATTGACTTCCCTGGGACTTTATCAGAGTGTGGCTTGAGGACTGCACCCTATTAGCAGTAGTCCATTTGACTTCATTGAGACAAGAAGGGTGTAAATCCTCCATCATTAAAGTCGGTGGGTGTTTTGCCTTTGACTTCAATGGGTGGAAGATTGCGCTCTAAACTTAAAAGTAATAAATGCCAGGTAATCTGGCAATTGTTGTTTGCAGGACTGAGCCAGTCATAGTTTGGCTCTAGAACTTACGTTGATTTAGGCCCTTTTCAAATGGATCTGGGAAACACTGCACTGCGGGGGGCGGGGGGGAGGGAGGGGGAAGGATGGAGGGAGGCAGTGGCGGGTGTGTGGCATGTGTGTAGCCTGTCACATGGATGCACACCCACCTCCACCCATCTCCACGCACAGAGGCACCTCTGTTTTCCCCAAAGCCTCCGTGCGTGGGCGATGAGTGGAGTGCGGGAGTGTGCATGCACCCCCACCCATCCCCACCAGCAGTCACACAGACACCCCTCCTCGCCTACCCAGTCACCCACGTTGTGTGTGTGTGTGTGTGTGTGTCTAAAGGGTCTTTATTGGAAGCAGAATCAGGCCCAGGTGCTGGGGAGAAAATAAAAACCTCATCACTTTGGTGTTGTGTTAGGTATTGTTGATTTATGCAAAATGCTTCTGGAAAACTAGGTCAAACTGCTGTGATCCAGGTATGTGCTCCAATGCAAGAACAGCAGGAACCATACAGGACATGTTGTGATTAATGAACTATTGGCCTACCCTAGAGCAAGAGGTGTACCTAGGAGCGTGATGCCCATAGCAAGGGGGTTCCCCACTAAGCACAGAGTTGAAGACAGAGCACCAGGTGGCAGCACAACACTAAGGATAGGTCCAGCCCATAACGTACTAGGATCTAGGTTTTGAGTGCAGCCCATCAGAGAGCCTTGGATCTGCTGTGATGCTTGAGGCTGAATCCATAGTTTCCAGATCTTAAGGAGGCTTAGTGCTGGAGTTTTGACTTAGCTGTGTCTCTGCATGGCATGCAGTTATTGCTGGCTGTCTGCTGGCAGAAGGCTGAGCGGTCTGCCCTATTTGGGAGGCAGATGAAGGACACAGAAGTGGAAAGAAAACAAGACGACCACCTCTTCCCTGATATTCCATTGCGATTTCTAAGTCAGCCAGGGGTGCCCTCTTTCAAGTCCATCACTGCACCAAGTCCACACTGCAAGTATGCGCAGAGAGGCATTCTCAGTGGCTGCTCCACAGCTCTGAAACTCCCTTCTCCTGCAGGTTTGCCAAAACCCAAGCCTAGGCATTTTCTGGAGGCAGTGTAAGAACCATTTATTAATATTTAGCAAGTGGGGATGGGTTCCAGGGAGTTTATTTTAAAGAGAATTTTAAATATGTTGCACAGTCTATGGGTTTTATTTTATGTATATTTTATAGATGTTACCTGCCCTGAAACTTTGAGTAGGAAGGGGCTAGAAATCTAAACAAATAAAATAAAATCTGTCGCTCTGACTGTCTGTCCCTGCCTGCCTACCAGTCTGTCTTAGGCGGTTTTTAGACAGAGTCGTGCACTTGTGCCTAAAAATCATGCGCCTGTAAAAAAGAGCATGGGCGGGGCTTAGACGTGCAGGGACGCGCCTTATAGAGCTCGCATATTTCTTGAAAGGTGCCAATTAAAGACCTCGATCATCGAGCCGTAGACATTTGTAGGGCTGCAATCATTGTAGTATCTTCAGGGCTTAATTTGCAGGGGGTAGGGCTCTGTCCTGTTAATTAAATTCAGGGAGAGGGAGTTAAGCACCAGTTCCCAGCAGGAGTGTGTGCACTGTGCCCCAAAATGTGGCAGACCAGGAAAAGACTGATAATTGGCCATTTCAGAGTTGGAAACAAAATCCAGAGAAACGGAATGGTTTATTTGGTTTTCATTAATGACTTTTGTGCGTCATTCCCTGTGCTGGTAATCATACAGGTTAAAATCACGAGAACTCCCGTCATTCAACTGTAGAAAGGTAGGGTGGTTCAGTAGTTGGGGTGCTAACTGGAGACTGAGGCCACTTTCAGACATGCCCCCCTCCCGTACATATTTGGGCTGCGGGGGGGGGGGATGCGCAGTCCGAATATGCGCGGGGATCGGCTGGTTTGAAAGTCCCCCCCCCTCACCCCTGTGGCTTTGCCGGCAGAGATGTGCAGGGATGCAGAGCAGGAAATCACATTTTCCAGGGTTTTCCCATTATTTCAAAAAACGAAAATTTGCTTTCATTTTTGTTTTCTTTATTATTATTCATTTTTGTTATTACACTAATGAAAAAAGAAAAATCAAAATGTTCATTTTTGTTATTACACTCCCCTGCTGAAGTGCTTACAAACTAAATGTTTGACTTGAGTGCAGTGCTGGAACCACAAAAGTTGGGGCCCTGCACAAAATGGGGTGTGGGCTCTCTTCTAACATAGGAATATTTGATGGACGTGTGCTGACTAACCCTTTAGAAAAAGGAAAAACATTTTTTAAATTTTTTGATATTCAATTAAACACAGCATTCCCTTAGCTGCCTGGGGTTCCATATAGGGCTGATTCAGAACAAGTGTTAGTGGACCTTTCCACAAAAATGGAACAGTTCTTCCTTACTTTGGCTGGAATTCTGATCAGAAAAGATTCTGATCAGAATCCCAGTTGAATTCATTTTTTTTAAAGGCCATTGTGCACGCCCTAATGGCCTTTCAAATTTTAATAATTTTGTTCGGCCCTATTATAAATTGGAACCAGGCGAAAATCCAGATTCAGCCCTAGTCTAATGCATTGCAGTTCCTGAGGGCCGATATATTATTCATATGTTGCTATTGCAAGTATATTCATGAGAGCTGCATGTGTTGGGGGTGGAGGCTCTTGAACTGCTACAGGCCCTCAATGTTCTGGGGCTCCCTGTGTCTGTGGTTTGGCATGTCCATAGTTTATATGAATGCTACCCATGCTCACGTCACTTCAAGTTTATTTATGGACATCAATTAGGGGGACCTCTGCAGGGCATTCCAACAGGGGGACCCCTGTGCAGTCGCAGTCTGCATGTGCCTAGATCCAATTTCTGTCCTACATGAGGGACAAGTAAAGATTAGGGCTGAAGTGGCAGCAGCTTTTACCACGCCGCGATTTCATTCCGCCACTTCGGAGTTGCTCGTGCCACACCGCGGCTTTTCTGCCAACAGTCCGCCAATTCTGCTGGCATTCTGCAAATTCGGAAGCTCGCGGAAAAATTGTGGAATTGTCGAAAACTGTCGGAAAACTGCTGTTCCGCTATTTTGTGGCGCTGGCGGAATGGCGGAAGTAGCGAAAATTGCATGTTTCCGCTATTTGTGAAGCCTGTGGAAGTAGCGGAATGAAATTAGTGGAACTGCAGAAGTAGCTGAATGAAACTAGCGGAATGAAAGCCTCTGTCACACCGTACCAGTATTTGCGGAAACGCTGTTTTTGGCAGAAATAGCTACCGCTGCAACTTTCCGCTACAGCCCTAGTAAAGATGTAAAATAGTTCATAGGGGACTGGGAGGGCTCTGGTTATGGATACCTGGAATCTTGCACTAACTCAGCGTTGCTATCCATATAGCTATTGAGACTGGTGGACTTTCAGGCTGGGGTGTAGGCAGTGGGTGGGGACACAGAGTTTGAAAATGGCAATGTGAGACACCTCAGACTCCACCCCTAATTTGCATAAATACATATACATGAATGTAGAACAAACAATTTATATAAGTTGCATATATTTAAATTTCTCTAAATAGCCCATTGCCTAACCGAGCACATACATGCACCACCTTGCCACAGTCGCAATTTTTAAAAATTTAGTAGAGACCAAGCCAATGAAGTAGCTCCCAAACAAAGCAAACTCTTAAACTCTCCCTGCAAACTTTTATTTAACAGAAACAAAACCAAAACACACCAAGCAAAATTTCTTTTAAAAAATCCCCCAAGCCCTACCCCCCCACCCACAGTAACACTTAAAAATCAAATTAAAAATGAAATAAACACCAACCCACAGTCAAGGGGCAGAGGGGAAAGATGGGGGAATTGAGGGGGAGAGGCAGAAAAGGAAGGTGGAGGGAAGACAGGGAGGGAGAGAGAGAGAAATGTAGGCGTGTGGGGAGATAGGGGGGGAAGGAGAGGCAGAAACAGGGATGGGGTAGGCAGTTCTAAGGACTCAGTGTTGTAGCAAGGCTGTGGTGGGCCCAGGCTTATGCCCCATCATGGGCCCCCTCTGGGCAATGGGCCCCCTGGAATTGTGGGGAGGGAGGGCCTCCAGGGCAGGGAGGCAGAGCTTCCCCACAAAAGCTCCCAGCAGGCTCTCCAGAGCAGTACCTCACCCCCCTTCTTAAATACTCTTTCTTGGTGGAGTCCTTTGCAAGTGTCCAAAGTACCACTGAGAAATTTTCAGAGTGAACGAGGGCAGAGTGCTGGCTCCACTCCCTCCCCTGCCCAGTCTGAACATTTTCCAGTGGTGTTCAGGGCATTTGCAAATGGTCCCCTCAAGGTCCAGGGCCCGGGCTCAACTGAGCCCCTTCGCTCCATGGTAGCTACGCCCCTGGACTCACTGCAGTCCCTAGCGTGCTGCTTCTTGCTCCTCCGGCAGCTATGTCAGGTCTCTGGGAAGGGAGGCATGGCTTCCCAGTAGCAGCCAGGAAAACACCGCACCCTCCCCTCCCGCTGACTATGGATGTCTGTCTGAGCTGCTATTGACCTAGGGCACTGGTAACAATGCACTGAGGCCCCCACTAGATGGCTGACTCCCAGTATTAGAAGCTGCAAGGAGCCCCCCAGTCTCTGCCTCCAACCCCTCCCCTTGCCTTTACAGTGTTTGTGCCCTGGGGTCGGCAGGCACTAGCACCTCAAGGGCTTGGACACAGTAAAGGCAGTAGATAGATAGGTAGATAAATTTTATTATGTGTGGCCATTGGCCTTTACATACATATTAAAATTAAACAACTACAAACACAAAGACTATACCAACAAAGACAAATACAGGCTGAAATCACTGGATCAATCAATAACCAATATACAACAAACAGGTTTCACAAAATACAAACCAGAACCCTTAGTAACGATTGGCATTTTGAAAAGTATCACGACACCTCTTAGCCAAAATCTGTAACAAAGTCATAACATCTTGAAAAGTAAAGGCAGTAAGTAGCCCTGCTGCCCTGGCCTGCCTCTCCCTCCATCCCCCTCCCCTGACCAACTCACAGCTGGTTTGGCAAAAGTGCTGGCAGTGCAGGGAGGAAGCAGCCAGTGTTGGATTTTATTAGTGGTCCAAAACCAAAAGTTTCACTGCCTACTGTGCTAGGACCTGTTAGAGCTCTGGCTAGGCATCAGCAGAGTTTACACACACCAAAAGGAAAATAGCTTGAATTCTCAGTAGCAACAGTTTAGAATTAATCAACACCTTGGAGATTGTTTCTAGATTGAAAATAATCTACTTTATTGAGAAATACGTTGTGATAGGAAGGCCTATCCCTAGATCTTTCTATCTAGCTGCCACCAGCATGCTGGCAAGTTATGTTGAAGGTCAGACGAAGAAGAGAGGACTGGAGAAAGGTCACGACGAAGGAGGGAGTCCAGTAGGAGCTTCGTGGGCACATCCCACCTGAGAGGGGGAGGGGGGGGCTTAGAAGCAGAGATCAGAAAGGTTAAAGTGACACACACACTAACTCACTATCTCTACTCCCAATGCCCCTAGTGGTCATTAGGGTTTGTTGGTGCAAAAGGTTGATGTCATCTGGAGCTGTTTCTCCAACACCCCTTCTCAATGCCTGTCGCACTTGCTCATGACTCCCATTTACTCACGTGGCATCTGGAATCGATCCCTTGGTAGTGGCTTGGTCAGTCCATCTGCCACCATTTCTTCAGTTGGGCAATACTTCAGCTCAATTAGCCCTTCTTCCTGTGCATCTCGAACATAGTGGTACTTTATGTCAATGTGCTTCATTTGTGACTCAGCCTTTTCCATTTGTGAGAGCTTAATGCAACTCTGAAATTGAAGAGCCAAGGCCTACCACGATGTTTGAGGACAACCAAAGTTCAACAACAGCTTGTGTATCCACACAACTTCCCTGCATGCTTCACTAGCTGATATGTATTCTGCTTCTGTTGATGAGAGTGTAAAAAGTGACTGCTTCCTGATAGTCCAACTTATGGCTCCATCTCTATAGAAAAACAGGCGTCCACTGGTGGACTTGAGATCAGCTATGTCTTCAGCCCAATCTGCATCCATGTATCCCACCAGTCTAGGGTTGCTGCTTACTGGAGTCTTCAATGCTCAGTGCGTGGTACCCTTCAGGTATCTTCCCAGTCTCTTGACTGCGGTCCAGTCATTCTTGGTTGGGGCACTTTCCTGCTTAAGATTGCCACTGCTGTGGCAATATCTGGCCTTGTCACCATGGCTATGTACAAAAGCTTTCCAATCGCTTTCCTGTACTGGTTATTGGCTGGTAGGGGCTCATCGTCTTCCTTTTGTCTCAGGAAATTGACATCCATTGGTGTACTGACCTCATCGGCATCTGTCAGTCCCAGACATTCCAAAAGATCCTTGATCTTTGCTTTTTGGTTGAGAAGACACTTCCATCCTCTTCTCTTTCTATTTGAATGCCAAGGTAGTGTGAGATGCTTCCAAGTTCCTTTACTTCTACTTCCTTGTTTAGGTGCTCAACAATCTCGTGACTGTCTTGCTCCTGTTCATAACAGATGATCAGATCATCAACATAAATCAGGATATAAGTCTATCTATTGTCTCTGAATCTTGAGATCAGGCAGGGGTCAGCTTGTCCTTGTGTGAATCCTTCCTTAAGTAGTAGTTGATTCAGTTTCTCATTCCATGCCCTAGCGGCTTGCTTCAAGCCATAAATGATCTTCGGGAGCTTGCATACGAGCTTCTCCCTTCCAGGTTCCTCGAAGCCTGGTGGCTGCTGCATGTAGATGTCTTCCTCAAGTTTAGAGATGATGCGGCAGGAGCCTTTACCGCGCCGCAATTCCATTCCTAAAACTCGGCATCCGACATTGCACCCCGTGGAATTCCGCTCGGAACCTCCGCGATTCTGCATTTGCTACTACAAGAATTCGCAGATGCGGCATTTATGTGCTTTATTGCTTTTTCCGATCGTCACCGTTGTTCGCGTACAATTGGTGGCCTTTTTCTGCCTTCCACAAATTTAATATATGAGAGACAGTCATGAGAGTTTATCGCGGCTCAGCGAAGGGAGTATGTAGCGCTGCTGCGCTGCTGCACACGTGTGTGCTGCATGCACTGCTGACTGCTGGTGTTGTGTTGTCCCTCTGTGCCACAATCATTGCCCATTCTTCTCAAATACATACATGCACATGTTCTGGGTGGGAGTTCAAGGAACGGTCTTTTTATTTAACGGTAAATTGATCTTTTATGTAAACGTAAATTGACCTCCAAACTAAAGTGTTTGGAGCAAAACCCCTTGCGGGAGTTTAAGGTGACCTGTGTATAGACTGACTGAGTCATTTTTTACAGCATCGGACCGGTACAGAAAGTTGAAGGAATGAAGCCCATGCAGAAGAGTTTGTTACACAATCCTCATTCCGCACACTTCCTCAGTATAGAAGAAGTCAGAACTCTGTAGTTCACAACTCCTGCAAAACCAATATGGTATGGTGACATAGTTGTTAAGGTTCCCGCTTGCTGTACAATTTGTCCTTTTGTGGGTTCGAATCCCCACTGTTCCGTGTCACTTTTTAAAAAATAATTTCTTTTACATTACTGTTATTGTATGTTAATCATAAAATTATTGCTGTGTTGTGTTATTGGGACACAACGAGCAGTGTCCCCACCTTCCCCCTCAAGGCACTCGGAGCCACAGCACAGCTAGGAGATGAGTTGAGTGAATGACATTCATCTGCATCATTGAAAGTTTGCCTTCTTTAGTGTTCCATGACTGCTTTTTTTTATAGCATTAAACCTGTGTATGTGGTCACACTCAGAGACCTGAATAATAAAGACATGAATGATAAAGTCCATACAGTGCTTTGTATGTTGAGTCAGTCTACAATTACTATTTCTTGTTTTGTTGTTAACTTACGTCTCTACTGCTTTTACTGAGGTGCGCTGCGCCGCCTGAGACTGTCCCCTGCCATGCTCCCACCATAGAGACAGAAACGGCTTAAAGCTGTAGCCGGACGGACCAGCCCCACCTTGGCCATACGGGTCATTTAATTAACAACGGACACACACCAATAAGCACAGTCCTTCCCTGTGGCTGACAGCTGACAGTCACAGGCATTTAACACAGGGAGGTGGGCTTTATTTCATGTTGGCCATGTAAAATCATGCCCCCAACCCCAAGCCCTCGGAGTCACAATCATGAGATGAGCTGAGTGAATGACATCCATCTGCATCACACACCCGCCGCCACGCCTACCTCTTTGTTATGTTAACAGTTAACACTAAACAGCTAACTGCAGTAAGTAGGGTTGGGGATGGGAGTGAACGTGAACTCCCACCCTCAAAGTGTTAGGAAACTATAAGTCCCACACTCCCCATCCCCTCCTCCCTGGTCAAGAGTATTTCAACTTCCAACTACTAGAGGTACTAGCCTCTAGTAGTGGAACTAGAGAGCCTCTAGCCATATAAAGTAATTAGGCATTGGCATACACACACACACACTCCCCCATTTTAAAGCCAAAATGGGTACTCGTGGGATACTGAATGAGTAGTGCCCATTGGCTAATCCACAAATGTTAGGTTGAATAATGCATATTTGATGGGTATCCCCATTTATTTATTCAAATGCATAGTTCCCAATCCCATCCATTCCCAACTATAGATGCATAGTTTCCCTCTCCACCCCTCCAGGCCACACATGCACCCTAATCCCTCTGCACCCCGCCAGGCCATGCATCCGCCATAACCCATCCATGATGACCATGATTACTTGATTTACGATATAAATATGTGTGTGTGGCCTGGAGTATGTGTGTGTGTGTATATATATATGTACATATGTGTATGCCTCTGCATATGTGTATGCAGAGGCATACATATACATATATTTATATATGTGCATGTATAGATGTGTATATACACAAATATATGTATATTTATACATATATAAATATATATATATTTAAACACACACACATATATATATGTATATGCATACACAAAGTTGCATTGTTGGATGTATTGGAAAAAGAAAAGTTAAAAATATTGTTATTCATTCACAAGTGTTTTTTTATTACTGAATAAAAGATTCAGAACCAGGTATAAAACTATACAAAACATATACAATAGAAAATTGACTGAAAATAAATATTAATATATAAAGAAATTAGTGTTTAAAAAAACTTTTAAAAACCCATACAAAAACATTGTAACAAAATAAATATAATAAACTCTCAACTTTCTATGAAGGGCTCATCATTATTAACCCCCTTGAGCTCCTCCTCCTCGACCTCGACCGCAGTATCCTGCCTTGCAGGCTCGAGCCTCTGGAGAATGCGCACCATCAGGCCTCGCAGGTGTTCCATCTCCTCCCTCTGGTCCTCGTGGTCTTGCTCAAATCTTTGAACTAGGAGCCAAAAAACCCCCCGTAACGCACGTTATCAAACAGCACAGACATTATACTACCGCCTATTAAGGTCCACGTCCACAAAGCACGCCAGTTATACTCACCCAGCTGGTCCTGGAGAACTGCCAGTCCTCGCAGCACCATCACTATGATGACCAGCCGCTAGATGGCATACACGGCACATCTCCAAAGCGCTTCCCCTGTTGAAGAATTAAATTCCAATTATCCAATAAACAATAAAAGTCTGTGACAGTCAACGTGAACAGATTTGAACTTTAAACTCAATTAGAGCCAACTTACCAATCATTAGTAGGCGCTCCATCACTGCTGCACGAATGACAGGGGGCGTGGTTTCTTGCCGTGCTGACAGCGGCATACGTTGCCCTTTGTTTACCTCACAGAAGCCATTGAAAAAGCCAACGGTGACTCCAGGAAAGCCATTGTCACTGTTGGCAAATCTCACACCAACACAAAAGCAGCAAGTGGTGAATTTAAAGGGACCATTCACACAGTTGTTGACAAGCGGTAGCTCCCTCCCTTCCACTATGTTCTGTATTTAAAGGTTTAAGGTTCCTACTACACCACTTGCTTGAAAACTAGAACATTTTCATACAGTGCATGCATAGGAAATTATAAGTAGTAGTTTCAACCCCTTTCCTAACCATGAACTAATTATTACATCATCACTCCTGTTATTATGATTTTCTTTGGATAAGTTTTAAAACTTATTAAAAAACTTTTCAATAACTTAAAAAAACTAAAAAACACTCTCGGGATCCCATCCATGCATGCATATGAAATCTGAAGTCATACATAGCCAATAGGACATGGTAGCATAGTGGTTTAGGTTCCCCGCTTACATTTTGTAGTTTTCGTTCCGGCGGTTCTAATCTGTAGTGTTGCATTTTACGTTTATAAATTTTTTCAGACTTTTATATTACATAGTAATTGTCTATTAATTCTCTATTCATCTTAAAATCATTGCTGTCGTGTTGCTCATGTAACATACTTTGTAATCAAAACAAATATGCTTTCATTAGCCAACACAGACCCGAGGCAAGGCTGTGTGCGTCCTATTTTCACTCTGCCAAAAGTTTCATTTATAGTTTAATTTATCAGACTTCTCTGCAGTAGCTAACTTTTAATATTTTACTCAAAAACAGTACACAGTCCAGTAGCAGCACTCTTCCACTGAGTCCTGCCTCCTGCTGCATGACCTGCTGTGTGCTCCAAGTCTCCGCTGTTTGATTGCTTGCGAAGTTGCGAGCAGACGACGCTGGTGGGCTGAGCAGCAACCGGCAACAGACAGGGAGAGGGGTGTGTGGTGCCCGGTCTCGCTGTCTGTCTGCTCCAGTCTTGGGGGACACTTTCTTTTTTCACTCACACACCCGCCGTCATGCCCACGCCTACCTCTTTGTTATGTTAACAGTTAACACTAAACAGCTAACTGCAGTAACTAGGGTTGGGCTGGAATGAATGTGAACTCCCAGTCTCCCACCCTCTCAAAGAGTTAGGAAACTATAAATCCCCCCCCGGCCAAAAGTGTTTCCAATCCAAGTTCTTCCAACTTGCCATCCAGTGCTGTTCCAAACCTGGAGGGGGGTTAATGAACCCTTTGTAATTTTAATCCGAGATTAAGGTTTTATTCTGGAAAAATCAGCAATAGTTGCAATCTTTGTAAATAGTTTTCACCCCCCAGGAAGGGGAATTTTAAAATCTTTTATAAATACAATAGTTAATGTTCTTCTATATTTTTATTTGGATGTTATATTCTTATATGTTGAAAGTTTTTTTACTTTTTAAAAAATAAAAAAATAATTTTTTTTTGAATACTAGTAGTGCACATCTCTTTTTTTAAAACATTGTTTATTTCAGAATAAAACAGGCAATGTAACTGTATATAAGCATATGTATATAAATACATACATAAATATATACACACGTCAGCGAGGGTGCGATGAACAGGATGGAGGTGAGCTGGAGCCGGAGAGCCGAGCTGGCGATCCACAGCAGGGTGCAGGGAGGCGCGGTCCGGGGGACCCAGAACCCCAATGGCACACAGAAGTCAACCTGGGGGTGGGGGGACACGGGCACAGGAGGGTGGGCGGCTGGGTGAAGGAGGACAGAGGTACCTGGGGTGTCGGGAGCCGGGCTGGAGACCAGGACATACACAGCCGCTGGGGAGGGAACAGCTGCCATGGAGGGAAACACCAGTTCCAAAGGCAGACAGGGGGTGCCCGCGGAGGGGGACCACCCCAGACCAGAGACACAGGCAGGGGCTGCGGGAACCGAAGCAGCCAGCACAGCAGCGAGCCCGGGAAATCAGGGAGGAAGTGGGCAGAGATCCAAGATGTCAGGCCGGAGGTGGGAGCACACTGCAGGGACAGCATCCAGGGCCCGGAAGGCAAAGAGGGCCTCACAGCCAGCTGCAGGGGGCCATGAAGGGGCCCGGGGCCAGGTGGTCCACCAGGTGTACGAAGTACAGCCACTGGAGCATGCCCCGACAGTACCCCAGCACAGATATGCAGTGGGCAACCAGGTAGTACGCCTCAACGGGATCCTGCATGGCCAGCCCCACCTGCACATCTGAGTGGGACCACACACCAGCCAGCGCCGCCAGCTCCACCTTGGTGGGCTCAGACAAGCCATAGTCATCAGTAGCAGGGGGCCATGGAAGGTGGCCGAGCTCCAACAGGCGGTGGTAGATAGTCCCACGAGAATGCTGGTAGCCACGGGCCCCATGCACGCTGCCAAAGTAGGAAACAGCCAGGGCAGGGCCTCCCTCCACCAGACAGGTCATGTAAGTGGACAGGCTGCACACAGAGAGGGCAGACCCTGTCTCCGCCGGCGTCCAAGCCACATGCATGCACCTCAGCTCCCAGATGCACCCATCAGGAAAGGGACACAGACCCAGCGACTCCGCATGAAGCTGGCAATTGCGGTCGCTCACCTCATAGCTATAGTAGCTCAGGCCAGAGCTCATACTTGCATAGGCACCCATGAGGCTGTCTGGGCAGCTCAGGATCAATTGCACAGCCGGGGAATGCCACAAGTCACACAGGGCCATGGTCTCCCAGTAGTTCCATCTATGAGGGGCCCCTGGGAGGGTGGGCTGCGAGCACCGGGGACGCACGACCCGCCATGGTCCAGCAAGCGGATTAGACTAAAGGCAAGGAATCAGGGGCCCCACAATCCCTGGAGGGATGGGAGAGGAAGCAGGGGAGCTCCAAGGAAAAAAGATAAGGGCACAGGCCGCAACATGGTATGGCAGACGAGCGAGGCATGGGGTGCGGACACAGCCCAGCTGCCAGAACAGAGCACACACACAGAAAACTCAATACAATTTATCAGGGAGGCAAGGACAACCGGCAGCAGCCAACACAGGTAGGTGGGAGGTGAGATGACAGGAGGCATATGATGCAGCTGCTGCCCAGTACACCAAGGAGCGGCCCGGTCCAGGGCACAGGCCCCCGGCTGCCCAGCAGGACCGCTCTCAGTCTCCTCTCCCTTCTGCCTCACTCCATCCCGCCGCCACATTCCCCTGCTGCTGCTGACAGCATGTGCCCTTTAAATCTCCCTCCCTGTGTTGTTGCTCATTGCCTGGCAGTGACGCTGTGTGCTTTGTCCCCACCTATATCCAGGCCACACATCCACCCTGATCCCTCTGCAGTCTCCTCCAGGCCCAGTCTGCACCCCTCCAGGCCATACATCTGCCCTGATCCCTATGCACCCGTCCAGGCCATAAACCCACCCTGATCCCTCTGCACCCCACCAGGCCATGCATACGCCATGACCCCTCCATGATTCCTTGATTGGCGATATAAATATGTGTGTGTGGCCTGGCCCTGGAATATGTGTGTGTGTATGTACATATGTGTAGGCCTCTGCATAGACACGTGTGTGCATATTTATATGTATATACATGTTTATACATGTGCATGTATAGATGTGTATATATACTAATATGTATGTATAGATGTGTATATACACAAATATATGGATATTTATACATATATAAATAGAGAGAGAGAGAGAAAAGAAAAAGAAAAGTGAAAAAATATTGGTATTCATTTACAAGTGTTTTTTTATTACTGAATAAAAGAATCAGAAGCAGGTATAAAACGATACAAAACATACACATTATATACTAATATTTATTTTCAGACAATTTTATATTAATGTATATGTTTTGTATCGTTTTATACCTGCTTCTGATTTTTATTCAGTAATAAAAAACCACTTGTAAATGAATAAAATCATAACCGGAGTGATGATGTAATAATTAGTTCATGGTTAGGAAAGGGGTTGAAAATACTACTCATAATTTCCTATGCATGCACTGTATGAAAATGTTCTAGTTTTCAAGCAAGTGGTGTAGTAGGAATCTTAAACCTTTAAATACAGAACATAGTGGAAGGGAGGGAGCTACCGCTTGCCAACAGTGGTGTGAACGGTCCCTTTAAATAAGCCGCTTGCTGCTTTTGTGTTGGTGTGAGATTTGCCAACAGTGGCAATGGCTTTCCTGGAGTCAACGTTGGCTTTTTCAACGGCTTTAATTCTTCAACAGGGGAAGCGCTTTGGAGATGTGCCGCTTATGCCATCAAGCAACTGGGCACCATAACGATGGTGCTGCAAGGACTGGCCTTTCTCCAGGACCAGCTGGGTGAGTATGACAGGCATGCTTCGTGGACGTGGACCTTAACAGCCAGTAGTATAATGTCTGTGCTGTTTGATAATGTGCATTACAGGGTTTTTTTTGGCTCCTAGTTGAAAGATTTGAGCAAGACCGCAAGGACCGGAGGGAGGAGATGGAACACCTGCGAGGCCTGATGGTGCACATTCTCCAGAGGCTTGAGCCTGCAAGGCAGGATGCCGAGGTCGAGGAGCTTGAGGGGGTTAATAATGAGCCCTTCATAATTTTGATACCTAATTAATCAGGGAAGCGGGAGTAATCATTTTAAAAAGTTTTAAAATAGTTTTAAAAAGCTGAGTTTATTATATTTATTTTGTTACAATGTTATATTTTTGATAATGAGCCCTTCATAATTTTGATCCCTAATTAATCAGGGAAGCGGGAGTAATTGTTTTAAAAAGTTTTAAAATAGTTTTAAAAAGCTGAGAGTTTATTATATTTATTTTGTTACAATGTTATATTTTTGTACGGGTTTTTTAAAGTTTTTTTAAACACTAATTTCTTTATATATTAATATTTTTAATATATATATATAAATATTTATTTTCAGTCAGTTTTGTATTATTGTATAAGTTTTGTATAGTTTTATACCCGGTTCTGAATCTTTTATTCAGTAATAAAAAAACACTTGTGAATGAACAATATTTTTCACTTTTATTTTTCCAGTACATCCAACAATGCAACTTTGTGTATGCATATATATATATATATATATATATACACACACACACACACACACATATATATATACATATACACACACACATATATACATATGCGCAGAGGCATAAACATATTTATATGTATGCCTCTGCATACACATATTTACATATATACACACACACACACACACGCTTCAGGCCACACACACATATTTATATCAAAAATCAAGGATTCATAGTCATGGAGGGGTCATGGTGGATGCATGGCCTGGCGGCGTGCAGAGGGATCAGGGTGGATGTGTGGCCTGGAGGGGTGGAGAGGGAAACTATGCATCCATAGATGGGAATGGATGGGATTGGGAACTATGCATTTGAATAAATAAATGGGGATACCCATCAAACATGCATTATTCAACCTACCATTTGTGGATTAGCCAATGGGCACTACTCATTTAGTATCCCACGAGTACCCATTTTGGCTTTAAAATGGGGGAGTGTGTGTATGCCAATGCCAACTTACTTTATAAGGCTAGAGGCTCTCTAGTTCCACTGCTAGAGGCTAGTACCTCTAGTAGTTGGAAGTTGAAACACTCTTGGCTGGGGTGAGGGGATGGGGAGTGGGGGACTTATAGTTTCCTAACACTTTGAGGGTGGGAGTTCACGTTCACTCCCGTCCCCAACCCTACTTACTGCAGTTAGGTGTTTAGTGTTAACTGTTAACATAACAAAGAGGTAGGCGTGGCGGCGGGTGTGTGATGCAGATGAATGTCATTCACTCAGCTCATCTTGTGACTGTGACTCCGAGGGCTTGGGGTGGCATGCTTTCACATGGCCAACATGAAATAAAGCCCGCCTCCCTGTGTTAAATGCCTGTGGCTGTCAGCTGTCAATCACAGGGAAGGATTGTGCTTATTGGTGTGCGTCCGTTGCTAATTAAATGACCCGTGTGGCTGAGGTGGGGCTGGTCCATCCGGCTACAGCTTTAAGCCATCTCTGTGTATATGGTGGGAGCATGGAAGGGGACGGTCTCGGGCGGCGCAGAGCACCTCAGTAAAAGCAGTAGAGACACAGAGTGATCATTCTTGTTTTAAGTTAACAACTAAACAAGAAATAGTAATTGTAGACTGACTCAACATACAAAGCACTGTATGGACTTTATCATTCATGTCTTTATTATTCAGGTCTCTGAGTGTGACCACATACACAGGTTTAATGTTATAAAAAAAAGCAGTCATGGAACACTAAAGGCGACAAACTTTCAATGATGCAGATGAATGTCATTCAATCAGCTCATCTCTCAGCTGTGCTGTGACTCTGAGTGCCTAGAGGGGGAAGGAGGGGACACTGCTCGTTGTGTCCCGATAACATAACACAGCAATAATTTTATGATTAACATACAATAACAGTAATGTAAAAGAAAAATATTAAAAGTGACACAGAACAGTGGGGATTTGAATGCGCGAAAGGATAGCTTCAAATTGTATAGCAAGCGAGAAACTTAACAACTATGCCACCATGCTGTATTGAGTTTGTAGGAGTTGTGAACTACAGAAGTCTAACTTCTTCTAGACTGAGGAAGTGCGCGGAATGAGGATTGTGTAACAAACTCTTCTGCATGGGCTTCATTCCTTCAACTTTCTGTACCGGTTTGATGCTGTAAAAAATGACTCAGTCAGCCAATACACAGGTCACCTTAAACTCCCACAAGGAGTTTTGCTCAAAAAACTTTAGTTTGGAGGTCAATTTACGTTTACATAAAAGATCAATTTACCATTAAATAAAAAGACCGTTCCTTGAACTCCCACCCAGAACATGTGCATGTATGTATTTGAGAAGAATGGGCAATGATTGCGGCACAGAGGGACAACACAACACCAGCAGTCAGCAGTGCATGAAGCACACACATGCGCAGCAGCGCTGCATACTCCCTTTGCGGAACCGCGATAAACGCTCATGACTGTCTCATATATTAAATTGGCGGAAGGCAGAAAAAGGCTGCCAATTGTACGCGACAATGGTGATGATCGGAAAAAGCAATAAAGCACATAAATGCCGTATCCGCAGATTCTTGTAGCGGCAAATGCAGAATCGCTGAGGTTCCGAGTGGATTTCTGCAGCACACAACGTCGGATGCTGAGTTTTAGGAATGGAATTGCGGTGCGGTAAAGGCTCCTGCCACATCACCTCTAGCAGAGATCAGAAAGGTTAAAGTGACACACACACACTAACTCACCAACTCTACTCCCAATGCCCCTAGTGGTCATTAGGGTTTGTTGGTGCAAAAGGTTGAT
The DNA here is from genome assembly GCA_003113815.1 of Sphenodon punctatus. NCBI lineage: Eukaryota > Metazoa > Chordata > Lepidosauria > Sphenodontia > Sphenodontidae > Sphenodon > Sphenodon punctatus. Next base: position 6,266,431 of record QEPC01011684.1, read on the forward strand.
GTCATCTGGAGCTGTTTCTCCAACAGCCAGCTTATCTGCGAGTTGGGTGGTAGAATGCAGTGAGGGAGAGGCAGGGGCAGCTTGTGAGGAAGATAGGAGGCATAAGTTAAAGTCATGCTTGGATCTTGATCTGCTGCAGTTGTTTGAGAATCTCTTGTGAAGTTATTGTGCTTCTCTAGTGGGTGAGATAATGGAAGGCATAGGAGGAAATATTTTGGAACTCCCTGCTACTCTTTGCTATCCTTTGGCTTATCTGTGAGTTGTTGACTTCTAGTGGTCAACAACTCACTAGGTGGTGTAGCGATTATTTTTAGAGAGGAGTGGCCTGTTAGGAGGTATCCAGTTCAGGAGATGGTGGGTATTGAGGTCCTTCATGTGGTGTTTGATTTGGCTGGGGGCAATCTAGGGGTACTGTTGGTATACCGGTCCGCTTCCTGTCCGGCGGCATCCCTTACCGCTCTAGCAGAGCTGGCCTCGGAGGTGGCGTTGGGCTCCTCTAGGACTTTGGTTCTGGGGAACTTCAACATCCACGCCGATGCCGGCCTTGTTGGGGCAGAGCGAGAATTCATGGCCGCCATGGCAACCATGGATTTGCCTCAGGAGGTGATCTGCCCGACCCACACGGGGGGGCATACCCTCTACCTGATCTTCGGTTCTGGCCTTGAGGCGGGGGGTCCAGTTGTGGGGGAGGTTACAGCGGTGCCCTTGTCATGGACGGACCATTATCTCCTGCAGGCCAACCTTCTAGCATACCCCCTCCAGAAGGGGAAAGGACCAGTTAGGATGGTCCGCCCTCGGAGGCTGATGGAATCCCAGCGGTTCCAGGAGGTCCTGAGAGTGGATGGTCACTCTGTGGATGAGCTAGTCCAGTATTGGAACAGCTTGCTGGAGGAGGCCATTGACAGGGTGGCTCCGAGACGCCCTTTGCCTCGATCTCGTCACCGCAGGGCCCCTTGGTTTACCGAGGGGCTGCGGTGTATGAAGCACATAGGCAGGAGGCTAGAGCAACGCTGGCGTTGGACTCGATCTGACTCTGACTGTCTTCTCCATAGGGCCCATTTGCAGTCCTATGTTGAGGCTATGAGGATGGCAAGGAAGGAGTTCTGCGACGTCACGCCTGGCAGAGCTGTTCCGGGTGGTGCGGGGGCTGGTTAGTCCGGCCTCCCTCCACCTGAATGGGGCCTTGTTCCAGGCCCGCTGTGAGGAGTTTGTCAACTACTTCGCAGACAAGATTTCTCGGATTCAGACCGACTTTGATGTTGAATTAGGGGTAGTGGGGGAAGAGAGCGAGGGGACGGAAGTCCCATCTGGTCCAGATTTGTGGGGGGGAGTTTCAGGAAGTGATGCCGGCCGATGCTGCAGATGTTTTGGGGTCTGGAGGGCCACCTGTTGTGAACTTGACCCATGCCCGTCCTGGTTGGTGAAAGCCTCCAGGGAGACATTGGGGACGGTGCTAGCGAGGGTTGTTAACGCGTCCTTGCAGCAGGGGAGGCTGTTGCCTTGCCTCAAGGAGGCCATGGTGCGCCCCCTGCTGAAGAAACCATCTCTGGACGTGGATGCGCTCGCCAGTTACCGACCTGTCTCTAACCTTCCGTTTTTAGGGAAGTTTATTGAGCGGGCGGTGGCACTCCAGCTCCGGCTGCATCTGGATAGCATCAGTTTCCTAGACCCTTTTCAATCGGGGTTCCTTCCCGGCTATGGCACTGAGATGGCGTTGGTGGCCTTGGTGGACGACCTCCGCCAGGAGATGGACGCAGGCTGTTCAACATTTCTCATCCTGCTAGTTCTCTCGGCCGCTTTTGATACCGTGGACCATGGGCTGCTATTGAGATGGCTGCTTGACCTGGGGGGTCTGGACGGGACCGTTCTTGAATGGTTCTGTTCATTCCTCTTGGGGAGAAGCCAGCGGGTGATGTTGGGGGATGAGACATCGTGCCCCCGCGCCTTATCATGCGGCGTTCCGCAGGGTTCTAGTCTGTCTCCGTTATTATTTAATGTATACATGCAGCCCTTGTGGGAGGTCGTAAGAGGGTTCAGGGTGTGGTGTCACCAGTATGCTGATGATACTCAGCTGTACCTCTTGTTTTCAACTGACCCAGACCCTGCTGTCTCATTGCTTTCCCAATGTTTGGAGGCCGTGGCGGAATGGATGTGGCAGAGCAGACTGAAGCTCAACCCTGATAAGACGGAGGTGATGTTGGTGGGGAGAGCGAGGGAGGTAGTGGCCCCCCTGGTT
>QEPC01011684.1:6277167-6303956 GCA_003113815.1 Sphenodon punctatus
AATAATAATAATAATAACAACAACAAAGCCCTGAGACTATGTTATGGGTGTGGGCAAGGAGGATACTGATAGAGGCATTGTCCCTTAAAGAAATGGACTCTGGGAATCCAGAGAGGGACTATGGCTGGCCAGAGGCTTGGTGCCTGGCCTGGGGTACTGTAAATAAACTGGGATTGAGCCTGACCCATGGAGTGGCAACCTTCTTGGACACTGATCCTGACAACACTTGCCCACGGTCAAGTGGGACCCTGTGACAATGGGATTATTGCCTCATCCCGCATACATACATACATAGCTCTTCTAGGATGTGGAGTGCTGCTGTGATTGCCAACAGACAGTAAACTTTAGGTGTTAACATATGGGCAGGGAGCCTGCCAGACCCTGGAGCTGCTCTGTGCCTTCCCACTGCAGCTGCCTCCTGTGAGCCCTGCTAGGACCCCAGGAGATGGGCCAGTGGTTTCCTTGGCTGTGGGTCACCTGTGTGCCTCTCCCCCCTCCCTCCACCATAGAGTTGTGGTCACTCCTGCAACTGCTCTAGGCTGCAACTCTGACTCTATGGCAGTGAATGTGGTCTGCCGTAGGTTTCCACCCCACCTCATCATTTTTTCATTGGTGGTCATCAGTACCAGAACAGTTTCAGCCATTCTAGTCATTCTTTCCCGCTCCCTCTTTGTCACAACATATTTGATATTGTACTTGCATATGACAACATCGATGTCATCTGACCTCATCCCCTGCCCTATCCTTGTTTCTCCTTGGTTTCCTATGAGCCATAGAAATACTGGGGCTGGAGCACTGGCAAAGTCCCCCAAACCTCACCCCAGCAATGAATTAGGCATGCATTAGAAATCTGCAACTTTTTTTTTTTTTTTAATAGAACAAAAGCTTACAATGCCAGAGGATAGATCAGTATGGGTGGAAGGGAAGCCAAAGGAAAGTGACAGGAAGAGAAATCACAAAGGGTCCTCTCACACAACATTATTTGAGAGAGGATAACGTGGGACACAATCCCACATTATGAAGGATTCATTCCATGATCCTAACCAGCATGTAATAATACCTCTTGTGAATAATAGTCAACCCCAGATTTTACAGTAGATGGAGGTAGGGGACAGTTTGGGGATATCTAGCTGTTAGTGAAACTGTTGTGTTGTGAGCAGCAAGAGTAAAGTTGCCTGTCTGTTTTTAATCTAAGACGACTGTGACCGTGTGGATGGGTGGGTTCTCCAGTTCTGGAGGAACCTTCTAGGGGAATCAGCTTCAGATACCGTCCACACAAAGTCTTGCTTTGTGCTGCTAGAGGGCTTACACCAGTCCAAAATTATCTTCCTCTTTTGCTTGTAGCAGTAATGTCCACACAAACGTCTCTCAGCCGAACAAGGCAATCCAATTTAGGCCACTTTCAGACATGCCCCCCCTCCCCCCACGCATATTTGGGTTTCAGGGGGGAATGTGCAACCCAAATACCTGGGTTGCCTGGTCTAATACCCCAGACTAGGGCTTAATTCCCTCCCAGCCTCCTCTTATCTCCACTTATAGCTGGGTCTGTACCACCGGGTTGTGGGGCTTCTCCCAAAAGTGGGTCCCCAAACATAAAACATAAACATCATAAAGTTTGTCCCATCCAGGTATCAACAGTTCCATAAGGCAAACATGTAAACAACTCAAAGTCTCTGGGTTCAGGATCTCTGTTAAACTATGGAGTCCTCTCAGTCCCACCTGCTTCTCCCACAGAGTCTGCATAGAAGCAAAGCTCCTGGTCCATGCAGAGTTCTCCAGGGCTGTGGTGTTTCCTCTAGCTGATGACTGGGTGGGTTGAGGCAGGCAGGCAGGCAGGCTGGCTGGCTGGCTGGCTTGTTCCATACAAACTTCCTCCTCCAGTTCCTCTGTGATGTGGTCAGTAGTCTGCTTTTATGCTCCTCCCTGCTACTTCCTCTTTCCCAGGATTGGCTCAGACCGTCACATGCTCCTAATCAGCTTACTGCAGCTGGGAGGTGCTAATTGTAGATAGCTCAGCTAGCTACAAACTCTTGCAGAGTTTTCAATAGCAGCATGCTTATAAACTTGCCTGTCTTTTCTAGGGATTTTAAAGGCTGTTTTGCTTTAAAGCAGCCACCCTGTTACAGACCGTTTTTAGATGAGCGGCCAATCTAGCGGATTAAAAAACCCGCTTTTAGAAACCTCATGTGGGTGGAGTTTAGATGTGCCTCCCCGCACCAGAAGTCACCTGGCCACTATTGGAAACAGCGGTGCAGGGCGGCTTGCACATTCTTTTAAAAATCAGATTGTCAGCCGCCGCAGCCGCTGCCCGGCGCGGCGGCCCCCCCGAAGGCACGTGAACCCCCTCCACTCACCAGCATTGCAACGCCGCCTCCGTTACAGGCGCCCCCAGCCGGAGGCGCCAAAGGCAAAAGCGGTGAGGAAAATGGCTCCAGGACTGTGCGAGATGCTGAGGAGCCCCAGCACTACAAAGGCCGGCACTGCAAGAGTAGCAGTGCCGGTGAACAGAGCTACAAACCCTGGAGAGACTGGCCCCCCCCTGAGCTAAGTGGTGAAATTGACTTACCCTCTTGTTTTTGGATTGCTGTGTGTTGCTCCCTTACCCTGCTCCCTTCCTGCTGTTTGTATTAGAGTGTGTCTCTGTCTTTCCTGATATAATTGTGTATGTGTGACCTCCTTTTTCCCTCTGACCCGGATTACTGAGAGAGTGACTGAGAGCCTGCGGGCTCGCCCGGTTGGGCCTTCCCTTCAATCCTGGAACCATCCCTTCCCTTTCCCCCTGGAGTGTGTGAGCCCGTGAACCCTATTGTGAACCTTGGGACCCCTCCCCTGTGGACCTGGCACCTCCCTCACTTATCCGCCCTACCATTTCCCTGGCAAGTGCAAGTAGTGAGTTTGGACCCCTTTCCCTTACCCAGCTCTGTGCCCTATGATGATAGGGGTCGATGTTCAGAGTGCATAAGCACAAGAACAGACCCAAACACTATCATGACGGGCATCATTTCACCGCAAATCGCAAGCAGAGCTCCCTTGTGTGAGAGAGGTGTGAACGGGTGGTGATTCTCCCCTTCCTACCCCCCTCCCACTGACACAGATTTGTCAAACCTCAATATCGGAGTTTTAAAAATTTGGTTTTTAAAAAGAACGCATGAGCCTCCTGGCGCCACTGTTTCCAATGGCAGTCAGGCAACTTCGGGCCAGAACCGGCCTTACCATGGGGCAGTTTGGGGTGGCTGGCCTGGGCCCTGCTCCTGGAGGGGCCCCCTCCACTGTCTGTCTCGGCCAGGGAGTGAGGGAGAGACAGAGATCCCATCTCTCTCTCACTCCCTGGCCAAGTTCGAGACAGGTAGTGGAGGGGGTCCAGGGAGTGAAGGAGAGGCAGAGGTCCCATCTCTCCCTCACTCCCTGGCCCCCTCCACTACCTGTCAGTCTCGGCCAGGGAATGAGGGAGAGGCAAGGCCTCTGCTTCTCTCTCACTCCCTGGTCAGTCCGAGACAGGCAGTGGAGGGGGCCAGGGAGAGGCAGAGGCCCCGCCTCTCCCTCACTCCCTAGCAACCTCCAGTGGCAGTGGGGTCAGTGGCAGATCTAATCTGCTGCTGCGGCGCCTGCCCGATCCAGGGAGCAGGCGAATGGGCCGGGCGTGGGGCCCAGACTGGTGGCAGCGGTGGTGGATGGGGTAAGTACTGTGCCCCCCAAAATGGCTGGGCTTGGGGATGGGCGGAGGGGAGTGCCTACTCTGCCCGTCCCCAAGCCCAGGCCCAGGTAGCACCTCCAAGCAGAATCGGGGAGTGCCCCCTGAGCCGGGGAGTGCGCCTAGGCCCCCCGTTGTCACAGGTGGGAAAATAGGGCCCCGCATTTCTCCCCCTCCCTGGGCCCTGCAATTTGTAAGGCCGGTCCTGCTTCCTGTGTGGGGAGGCGCATCTAAAGGCCAACCATGCGAGATTTCTAAAAGCGGGTTTTTATATCTGCTAGATTGGCTGCTCATCTAAAAATGGAGCGTGTCATTCATTTCTTCTGAAGCTCCCATTACACTGGGGCTGCTTTTAGACGAGCCTCCAGCAGCCTCATTTCTTGTGGACTTAAGAGTCCGGAAAAAAAGAAATTACCACAGGGGGGGTTTAGACATTCCCTGCTGCTACCAGAAGTTGGGCAGCTGCCATTTGAAACAGTGGCTGCCTCCAAACTAGCGCTTCTTGGAGCTGCTGCCTTGTAAAACCTCAATTATGTGGCCTTTACATAATGCTACCAAGAAGCGCTAGCTTGCTGGCAGTCACTGTTTTAAATGGCATCTAGTGGTGTGTGAAACCACCACTTCCTGTGCTCTTTGATGATCCTTTGTCCTTTGCCACCTGACAATAAGCGTGTCTCAGTCCAAGCCTGCTTTTCCATTCACACCTTCATGTATTGTTCATACATCCTCAGTTTCTATTTGTCCTGTATCCATGAAAACATACCTGATGAGTAAGGGAAATAAGCTCCATAGCAAAGAGGTGTTTGGGTGGATGTGCACTCACATGTGCACGCATATGTGTGTATAAACACTCCACTCTCAGGTAGTTTGGAGATCATAGGGTATTTTCAGACATTACGAGGTTATGCTCAACCACGGTGAATCCCCACATGGTGATCGTGATCCCGTAACATCTGTTGGGGGGAACGGAATTTCCCCCCGAGATGTTCACCCCCGTGAATCACGGGGGGAAATCACATTCAACACGCAAACGGAGGTCCTGGCCGACCATCTCCATTTGTGTGTTGAATGTGATTCTCCCCCCTACAGTCAAGGGGACTGTAACGTCTGTCCCCCTACCATGGCCTGGAATCAGTGGCGGGATTCCGGGTCATGGTCAATGAGGGCGGTCACTGCGGTCGCATTGGCTGCGGCACCCGCCCGTCTCCCAAGAGGTCAGGTGGCCTAGGGAGCGTGGGGGAGCGTGGGGGGTGGGTGGGTCGTGTGGCCGCATGTTATGCCATGTGGACCCCCCCGGGATTCCCTATCGGGAGCGGCCAACACGTCTGTTGGCCGTTATTTGTTGGCCCCAGCGGGGAATCATTAGGGTGTTTCCATGGCAGAGCGAATTGAACCCCATCACGTCTGAAAATACCCATAGGTCACTGTAGAGTTGCCAACAGCCAGTTCACAATAGAGTTGCCAACTCTTGTGGTGCCAGAGAGCCTGGGAACACCAAGCTCCTGGTTTAAGACCCAGCTCCTGCCATTGTCTTGTTTTAACCCTGGGCATTGACTCTCTGGACATATCTTGATGCTGCTCCTTGAATTGTCACTTTGTCTTGACTTCCTGTCATGTCTCTTGGCTGAGATTTTCCTGGTCTGCTTCCCAATTATACATTCTGGTTTATTCTTCTGGGTTGGTTGCCCCGACTCTGCTAGGGTCCCGATTCTGCCAGGACCCAGTGCCTCACAGCCTCCCCCCTCCCACTCCACATGACTGAATTTTGCAAATGGACAAATTATACTAACAATATTTAAAAAACAAAACAAAAGAAGGAGGCTGCCTCATGAAATGCAAGCTGGTCATTTATTTGACAAGTGTAGTTTAGCATTAATTATTGATTATAATACTTCATAGTAGGCGAGTAAATGCTCTGTGGCTTATGCTGTAAAATTAATGAGGGTTTGGTAATCTGAGACCCCACTGCCTCACTTGGCTGTTAGTTCTTTGCTTGGGAGTAGGGTGTGATACGGCTGTTTATGATGAGCAAACTATGGGATGTCCAGATTAGCACAGTGAGAATCAGCAGCATTCTAATGGACTGTTATTTAGCTAGGAGTCTACTGTGCAGGGTTAAATATTGTCAACTATTTTGTGAAACATGACTAAATCCAAACAGCTTCCAGGGGCATAAAAATAAAGGAGGGATGAAAGGGACATGTTATCCTCTGAGTTTGGGGTGCAGGGAATAGTCTTCCCTTCATTCCAACCATCCCTAAGTGGTGGGAAAATAAGATGCAAGACATCTATCCTAGACAGTTGATCTAACCTGGGCATGTGACAGCAAGGGTCAGAGGGTGAAAACAGACATGCACCGTAACTCTGCTTTAATGTTTTTCATGCATGTTGCAGGGCTGCATAAGGCTCCAATAGAACCTCACAACATGCGTAAGAAATGTTAAAGCAGAGTTATGTGCATGTCTGTTTTCACCCAGAGACAGAGCTCTTCAGCCCTCAGTTTGGACTGATGTTATTTTACTGATGGCTGCTTTGAGATGTTACAGAGGTTTTAGGATTCCAGAACATGGTCCTGGGACTGATAAACTAATTTTCACACAAATACTAGGAATGGGAATTTTGGATTTGGTTAGAACCAAATCAACCTGAAAATGGCTGATCTCGGTTCTCCTGAAATTTCAGTCCTCGATTCAGTTTTTGGCAATTTGGCTGGTTTTTTTTTTTTGCTTTGATCCCCCCCCCCCGTTTTTTTAATGCAAAAACCTCAGGGAGAGGCCGTAGGGTGCCCCAGGACAGCTGTCCCGGGGCAAGACCCTCCCAGGCGAAGAGGCCCCTGCGGAATCCCTGGGACCGCATATGCGCATCCACCATGAAATGGGTCCCTGTGGAAGCTGCAAGTCGTGACATCCGGTAGGTTCATCACCGATCGCAGGGCACCAAGTTCACATGTGGTAGGGGTCCCAGTCAGCAGTGGTCCCCCAACATTGGTGGGTAGCAGGCCCAGCTCCCCAAGAATGGCTTGACAGTTCGATCACGCATGGGATAAGCCACGGGAATGCAGTAGGATGCCGGTGTAGTTGGTAGCCACAAGGGGACCCCCAGCCTGGAGCGCTAGTCCGTACTCTGGACGTGCAGCCACCTGACAAATAGCCGTGATCTCAGGTGCTGTCCATGGCACAACAACAGTGGCTGGGTGCCCCCACTGAGGTTGATGAAGGAGGGCAAAGCTGAGCTCCCTGGCACACTGGCGGCAAGCTGGACCCCCGACTGGATGGCCCATCACCCACATGTACTGTGCCAGGAGATTGAAGCCATTCTGCATCGACAGGGGGTCGCTCATCAGCAGCTGGACATCGCAGCTCTGCCACAACGTTCCCAACAGCATGTTGGCACAGGGTGACCACATCTCCCCTGCAACACTGCCGGCCTTGGGGCCAGTTCCGCACCCTGCCATGACCGGTCCGAGGGCTGCTCCATGGCTTGAACTGGGGCCCTATGGAGAGTGGCAGTGCATGAGCACGGCACGAGAGGTTGTGCAGTGCTAGCCCGGTTGAGGCTGTACACAGCTGATAGTGGAATGGCTGCTCAGCCCTGTGAAACCCTGCCCCACGCATGAGGTGGGTGTATACCAGCGGTAGAGATGACAGATCAGCAAGGCCACGACTGCCTCTACCAGGGAACTAATCACACACTCCAGTCACCGTATCATGATGGAACCCAGCTGCACAGTGCCATGGCCTTCAAGTGCTGTGACAATAGCAAGGCCAGTGTGAATGCATTCTGGCCAGGGAGTGTGAGGGGTCCTGGCAGAGGCACAGGGATTGGAATGGCCCCTGGCCCACTGAGGCACCTCAGGCCGCCCCTGGCCTCATGACTGTCAGGCGGTCCATGAGGGGTGTGTGTGCCAGTGGCCTGGCGAGGGGGGATCCCTATCAGGTGTGCTGAACACACCCACGGTATGGCACCAATCACTGGCTGCACAGCATGGCCTGACAGAGTATATATGGGTGCAGATTGCTGTGGCTGGGCGTGGGGGGGTAGAGTGAGAGATCGATCAGGCATATCATATGGGAGGTGATAGTGACAGGGAGCGTCGAGACAACATTGGTGGTGGTGGCGTGTACAGGGTGCAGGGGCAGGGGCAGGGGAAGACTGGTGTGGTGAGCGACTCCCCCATCACAGCTGTACCCGGAACCCTGGGCCAGCCATGGGGTTGCAGGGGATGTGGGAGTCATGGTGCAGGTGTGCAGTGTGCACAGGCCTTCAGGGTTGAGGGCACCGATCACATGAGGGTGGTAGGTAGGTGCACAGGCCGTTGATGGGCCGGGTGGGTACAGGGGGCACTGGCACAGCTTAATGGCCCTGGTTCATGCCCCCCCCCCACGTACTGCCTTGTTGGTAGCAGCTCGGTGATCCTTCATGGGTACCGGTGGTGGGTTCCCCCTGGGCGTGCATGCTGTTGTTGGTACCATGCTGCTTGCTGATGAGCCCCCGCAGGTGAGGGCCATCCTGTTAATGGTCCTGTCCACCTGCTTCATGATTCTGGGACTGGTATTGCAGTAATGGGCCGAGCTACTGTTGCCGGGTCACCGCTTCTACAACCATGGCAAACGACGCAGGAGAGCTGCCAACCTGCAGCGAGCTGCATTGCTGCATTGGGCACGGAGGATAGCTGCCAGGCGATATTCCATCTTCGGGACAGCAGTGTCCCAGGACATGCACCTCGTACTGTCCCGGTGGCCTCTCAACCTATATGGGTGCCATGTAAGGATGGGTGAACAGAACTGAGTTCGGAAATTCGGTTCGGTTCAATTCAGTTTGGAAATTCGGTTCGGTTTGGAAGTTCGGTTCGGTTGACTGAACTAGGGTTGTAGTGGAAAGTCGCAGCAGTAGCTATTTCCACCAGAAACAGCGTTTCCGCAATTAGTGGTACGGCGTGGCAGAGGCTTTCGTACCACTAGTTTCATTCTGCTACTTCCGCAGTTCCGCTAATTTCATTCCGCTACTTCCACAGGCTTCACAAATAACGGAAACATGCCATTTTCGCTACTTCCGCCATTCTGCCAGCGCCACGAAATAGTGGAACAGCAGTTTTCTGACAGTTTCTCAGAATCCCGCAATTTTTCCGATAGTTTCCGAATTTTCTGAATGCCAGCAGAATTAGTGGAATGTCAGCAGAAAAGCCACGGTGTGGTGGGGGCAATTCCTAAATGGTGGAATGGAATCGTGGCGTGGTAAAAGCTGCTGCTGCTTCAGTCCTAGACTGAACTGTTTGAGTTCGGTCCGAACTCCAAACTTTCGACCAAAGTTCGGAAATTCAAACCCCATTGAACTAAATGGAATATTATCTTTTAGGGATGGGCGAACAGAGCTGAGTTTGAAAATTCGGTTCGGTTCGAAAATTGAGTTTGGTTTGGAAGTTCAGTTTGGTCGACTGAACTGGTCGAGTTTGGTCCGAACTCTGAACTTCTGAACCACGTTCGCCCATCCCTAGTGCCGTGTCACTGTCCCAATGCGGAGGCTGCATTGGATGTGGTCCCGAACGAATGAATGGCGGGAGAACATGCTGGCCACCTGGATGGACGAGGAGTGGATGGACCACTTCCACATGAGCCGATCTCTCATGGTCCGGATTGGAGAGCTCCTGAATCCCCATCTCCGGAGGCGGGAGACCAACATGTGGTATCTGCTGCTGCCAGGGATGCACTTGGCCATGGCCGTGTGGAGACTGGCCACCCCCGATTCCTGTCGGAGCATTGGGGAGTAGTTTGGGGTTGGGACTGCGATCGTTAACAGGGCACTCCATGACGTGCGCGACCTGATCGTGGATCTGCTGCTGGAGCGGGTCATTCAACTCTGTGATCCAGAGGTGGTGATCCATGGCTTTGAAGACCTGGGCTTTCCCCATTGCATAGGGGCGATAGACAGCACACACATCCCCATTATCCAGTCCCCCCACACCAAGACAGACTACCTGAACAGGAGACAGGCCTTCTCCATCAATCTCCAGGCCGTAGTGGATCACAGGGCCTTGTTTACAGACATGTACACCAGCCAGTCAGGGAGGAGCCATGATGAGCGCATATTGTGGGCGTCCCCCGTCTATGCACGCATGTTTGATGGGGAGATAGCCCCCAACCTGTACCGGGTCATCGAGGGGGTCTCCATGGCTCCCATGGTGATAGGGGACCCAGCCTACCACCTGAGCCCGTGGCTCATGACGGCCTATCCCATGATCCGCACACCGGATTGCCGGCTCTTCAATGAATGCCTCTTGTCGGCTCGGAGTGTGGTGGAGTGGATATTCGGGCTGCTCAAGGAGCATTGGTGCCTGGTCATGGACAGGAGTCAGTTTGATGTGCAGCACACCCCCATCCTTGTACTGGTGGCCTGCATCCTGCACAATCTCTGTGAGACTGGGGGAGCCACCTTGGAGTATCCCCCACCGGTGCCAAGAGCGGGTCCCACACCCCTCTACCAACACATCCAGGATGGGGCGTTCCGGCGCATCTCGGAGGAGAACTGGGATGCTCTGTGTAGGTGCATTGTTGCCCAGATGGCAGGAAGCTGACTATCCATATTGCTAGCCCCCCACCATTGCAGCAACCATGTAATCCGTTCGAATAAATGCATATATGCCTGATCAGAAAATGGCATCTGTTCCGTTGTTTGGGTTGTAGGGGTTCCCCGGGCCTGTGTTGGCTGTATCCCACGCCACTGAGTCCCCCACTGCTGTGACACTCTGGCAAGCAAGCCGCTGCAGGCCTCAGGCCCGCACCGACTGTCTGTTGGCATCACCGGTGCTCCACTGCTGTGACTGTGCTGACCTGTCCCTGGCTATGCTATTGCCCACCTGGCTCCTTACCAACCAGAGGCGTTCGGTACTGGCACCTGTTGTGTGCATGTCCTGCCCCCTTCTGCATGTGGAGCGACCCCTACCACCCATGGTGCCCTCATTGATACACAGAACAACAGAGTGGTACAGTATCACATAGTTTATTAGGGATTATGTACAGGTGTGTGTGTTATGTTTTGCGGGGCCTTCCCCGTGCCTGCTTTGGTGCACCACCGGGGCTCGCTCCCCCATGGCCACCGGGGCTCGCTCCCCCATGGCCCCCTCTGGGAATGTTGGCCAGATGGCCCTGGCTTTCCTTCATCCACAGGCCGCTCCACTCCGGGCTCGGGTGCCGGGCCCTGTGATGATGGAAGATATGATCTGTGTTACACTCTGTCGGTGGGAGTTACCCCTGCACCGCAGGCCTTGTACCGGGTCGCTGGTGTTCCCATGGCTCCCCCTGCTGCATCCCCTCCTCCCCACCTTTGTGGCCAGCTACATGGTGCGGCTTACCGGAGCTGGTGGGGTGGCTGGCATGGGCGGTTGGTCACCTGGAGGTTCCGGGTTGATGGGGGGAGACAGCGGTTGTCTGAGGGGGGGTCTCAGAGGCAGCTGTGGAGGAACCAGGAGGGGTGCAGGCTGGAATGGTAGTCCCATGTGCTGTTGTTGAGGGGCTATGTGGTGGAGAGGAAGAAGGGGTGCTGGGGAAACCAGGGTTGGCCTAAGTGCAGGGGGGGCACCATCACGTGTGGGGGGGCACCCCGGTGGTGGTCGACTGCCATCCTTCGACCCAGACCTGGAGAGGGTGCATCCCACTGGGGTTCCCTCCGCAGGAGTCCCACTGATTCCCCAATGAGGTCGAGGACCCATGTGGAGGTCCCCTCCAGCACAACACGTCCCCTCGCCCTCTCGACTCTGTCGAGCTGCATCTCACGGTGGAGGGTGTTGGTCTGGTGCCTGTCCCACAGGTACTCGGTGCGGGACTGGGTTAGCATGGCTACCAATATGCCCCGGTCCCTCTCCCCCTCCCCTCTTTGCACGTCCCTCGTGAGGGAGAGCTCGTGTGCATGCACCTCGGCTAATCTTCTGGTTTCCTCCAGCAGGTTCCTCCTGAGGTCCTCTCTCCTCTGCTGGTTCTGGGCCTGCATCTCCCGATTCCTCTGTGCACTGCTGGCGGCGGCTCCCCTCGCCGGACCAGGACGCCCATCTGTGGGAGGGATGAGAACAGATTGTGGTGTGTTCCGTGACATGCCCATACCCTGTGCCCATATTGGTGCATCCCTGTCACCACAGGGGGTGTTAGCCCCCCTGCCCTGTCCATCTCTATGGTGCTCCCTAACAGTCGGGCACGGTCCCATTATCCCTGTCCCCTCTGTTGGACTACTTTTCTGGGCCCCTCTGCTGGCGCTGACACCCGCACCCATGCTGTCACCGCGCTCCCTTGTGGGCATGTCCTGTGGTCCCACCCCCATTGGCCCCCCCTCTGCAGTCCCCTCGGGGGCTGGTAACCTGTGTGGCTCAGTTTACGGCTGTGAGGGGCACTGGCCCTTCCCTGTCATGCATGGGGAGCTGTTGTCTGCAGGGGCTGTCCCTGTGGGTGGCCTGATACCCCACCTCCCTGGAGCATTCTGGGACCCGTCCCTTGTGCAGTGTGGGCTACCATTGTGGTCCTGGCACCTGACTCCCGGGGGTGCCACCGGTTTCTCCTGTACCACCTCCTCCTCCACTACCTCCTCCTCGTGTGCCTCCAAAGTAGGGCTGAAGTGGAAGCAGCTTTTACCATGCTGTGATTCCATTCTGCCATTTTTGAATTGCCTGTGCCACACCGTGGCTTTTCTGCCGACATTCCGCTAATTCTGCCGGCATTCTGAAAATTTGGAAACTATCAAAAAAATTGCAGAATTGTCGGAAACTGTTGGAAAACTGCTGTTCTGCTATTTCGTGGTGCTGGCGGAATGGCGGAAGTAGCAAAAATGGCATGTTTCCACTATTTATGAAGCCTGTGGAAGTAGTGAAATGAAATTAGCAGAACTGCGGAAGTAGTGGAATGAAACTAGCGCAATGAAAGCCTCTGCCACACCATACCACTAATTGCAGAAATGCTGTTTCTGGTGGAAATAGCTACCGCTGCAACTTTCCACTACAGCCCTACTCCAGGGTGCCTTGAGCTGTAATGGGAATGTGGATCCATCAGTTGGTCCCTGCTGCTCAGCTGTGGCTCAGGTCACTGTGGCTCTGGTCATTGTGACTGGGGCCTGTTCCCCCCCTCCCTCTGGGCCCGTTCCCCCCGGGCCCCAGTTGTGTTCCTACCTGGATCATCTTCCTCTTCTTCCTGGGAGGCATCCTGGGTCTCCGTCCATTCCGCGTGCACCCCCTGTCCCCACGAGCCATTGCCTTTTGGGTTTTGTGGGCACATGCGGAGGGTGCTGTGTGTGTGAGCGGTTTCCTGGGCTGCCTTCTCCCCCTGTGTGATGGGGCTGTCCCCTCCCGCATCCTGACTGACCTTGCCTGGGGCAGTGGCCTCCCCCTGCTCCAGGGGGGTCAGGCAGGGGGGTGTTGGGAGTGCCCTTCGTCTGCCCCTGGCGAAGGTGGTGCCATGTATGCTGGAGGCAACTACGTCCCCGTCCATGCAGAGGAACCAGTCCAGCTCATCATGGAACTCCATTGTGCACATGGCACGGCCGAACTTCAGATTGTTGTCCTTGATATGTTTATATCTGGACCTCAAGTCCTTTGCCTGCTGCATGCACTGGGTGCCATCCCTATTGTACCCCTGCCACTGTATTTCCTGGGCGTGGCTTCATAGACCTGTCTGGTTTTGTAGCTGCGCA
Organism: Sphenodon punctatus; assembly: GCA_003113815.1. Classification (NCBI taxonomy): domain Eukaryota; kingdom Metazoa; phylum Chordata; class Lepidosauria; order Sphenodontia; family Sphenodontidae; genus Sphenodon; species Sphenodon punctatus. Next base: position 6,290,525 of record QEPC01011684.1, read on the forward strand.
CCAGGTTGTGCTGGACCTTTTCGCCCCCCCCACCACATGCATATGAAGTCCCTGGTCTCCTGCCTGGACCAGGGCTCCCCCTTTTCGGTCCCACGTGTGGGGGGCCCTCCAGCTGAGCAGCATGGGACCCGTCCAGTAGCTGTGGTGACAGTGGAACTGGTCATCTCCTCTGTGTGTGTGTGTGTGTGTGTGTGTGTGTGTGTGTGTGTGTGTGTGTGTGTGTATTGCAGAGGGGTTAGCATCTGGCCCACTGCCCACCTGTGCACCCTTGTGGGAGATTCCCTTCCCCCCCTCCCCGGGGGCCTTGGGTGACTTAACTGGCTGTCACAGGGGCCCTCCTCAGCCATCTCCCCAGTGGTGCATTGCTCCTCTGTCTGAGTGCTCTCCTGGGGGTGGAGGTGCAAACCGTTAGCTGCCTGCTGCCTGCCCTGGCCTCCCTCGGTTGACGTCCACTCCTGGCATGTGGACCCTCCCTCCCCGGGTTCCTGGGGTGCCCTTGCTCTTACCTCACTGTTGCTGACACTCCATGGCTGTGGTGGTGTGGGGTGCTGTGGGTGGCATGGCTGCAGTGGTGTGCCCTCGGCACTGTGGTGGGACAGGTGTGCTCTATTTAGCCATCCTTCCCACCTCCCCCCTCTGGTCTGTGCATCCCGGGGTCCCTCTACTTATGCTGGCCCTTCCTGCATGTGTAGCAGTGCTGGCTCCCTTCGTCTTACCAGTGGCTTTCCGTCCTGACATTCTGGGAGCCGGCGCACCCATGTCCTGTTTTGGATCCCTTTTACGGGCTCCCGGGCAGGTGTATCCTCGGGTGGGCGTGTCTGCATTGGGGGGGGGCTGCGTGGCCTCTCTAGCCATCTCTCTGTGGTCTCGGTGGACCCATTCCCGTGGGTGTGGGTGTTATGGTTTTTACACGGATATTTGGGTGTTGAACACCCATCTCCACTCACGGAGCATGTCAGCTCCTTCCCTCTGGCTCCATGGGTGTCGGTGGGTGGGTTGTGAACGCGCACCCACCGACTTGTGGACATTTACACGGACGCTCTCACACCCATCCGATGGGTGTTTATGGGTGTTCGTGGGTGGGTGACGTCCATGTAAAAAAGGCCATAGTATATCAACCATTAATCTCTCTATCCTGCAAGGTGCTCAGCACTCTCTAGCCCTGATCTACTGCTCTCATGCTTCAAGTTAAGTGTGTGCTTATGTGTGTTGCAGGATTAGAGGCAGGATGTTCAAGTCCTCATCTTTGGGGAAATCTTCACCACACATGCCAGAGAGTTTGGCGTTAAGGCCAAAGCTTCCAAACTTTGCTGACTCTGCTTCATCTTGACAGTTGGAGGCAGTTCCCATTCCCAGCACTGTGTGATGTTCCGTGCAATACCGCAAGAATTGCAATACCTAGGCACACAAGAGGGTATTTTGAAGGATGGAGTTTCTGACCTGCCTTTGGATTCCATCAAATCTTTCTAGCCTCAGGTCAGACACTTAACTTTATTTTCCAGTGGTTCAATAGAACACTCCAATATGTTGTTACACTGCAGTGAATCAAGCTTAATCTTCTGTGCTCTCCATCCCATCTGTGTTGTTTGTCAAGTACAAGTTCCTTAATGTGCATTCCTTTCCCAAATGATTGGTGTTTGTGCCTTAAGAGAGCTGTAGGGACTCTGGTGCTCTGAAATCAGTACTCCAAAGCATAGAAACATAAAAGAACGCTCTGTTGTGGACAAACTACTCCTCCCAACAGTATTTCATTCAAATGAAACAAGAATGCTGCACTTTGAAAGTATTACTGCGTGCGTCTGTTTTTCAAAAAAATATTGCCAGTGACCAATAGTTTGTGCTGAACTATCTCAGCAAAACAGCCCTGGCTGAATTCCCCATCTAAATATTCTCCACAGTAGTTCTGCCACCAAAGAGCAAAGTTAGGAAAATAAAGTTTCCCCCTTTAAGTCAGGTGTCCAGATCGTGCATTTGGTCAGTGACGTTCACACTTTTATGTCTAAGTTAGCCCAAAGGACTTGACGGACATTCAAAAGCCAGATCAGGGTGCCTCCAAGGGAACCACATTTGAAAATTAGGTCAGCCTATTAGCTAATCTATTTATATCAGTAAGGACGAGGGCGAAATGAGATTTTGCAAAAATAGAAATTCCTGTTGAAATCCCAGTTTCTGATACTGTCTTGGTTGAATCAGTGACCTCTCAATACTCAACAATGTCTTGATTGACATTTTATTTCTCAATTTACCAACTTTCTGCTTAATGGGAACTCAATTTACTGCGTTGCTGTCAATTTCAAACCCCAAGAGGTAATACTGACGTAATACCACATTTCTTCTGTCATCTCTGCACAACATTTCCCCTTGTACTTCTGTGTCACTCACTGGCTGGTATGAAGATTCCTTTACAAATCTACAATCCCATTGCAGATTGGTCAAAGCAAAGGGAACAACACACAACAACAATTCTGATCGGAAGCATTGGAATGGAGGCACTGTTTTTTTCAAACTGTGTTTGGACAAGCAGGGGGGAGGAGTTAAGGGAGGGAGCTATTCATACAGTGGGTGTCTTTAGACATAACGTCCACAGGTGTCTGAATGTGTGTTTTGACCTTGATATGAACACTGGTTAGGCCCTGTGTTCACCAAGTGGTGCTGCTTAGACACACAGCCCATCTTTGGGCAAATTGGTGTTTTGCTCACCACCCAATCTCAGCATGCAAGTGTTACCACCTCATTCCCCATGTTGTACCTGCTAACATGCCATGCGATATCATTAGACACAACGCTGGCCACGTGTTCAGCTGGAACATGCAAATTGTCCTTCTGATGCAATGGTGTTCACAGCAAGTGTTCAATGGGTGGCCAAATTGATGTTGGGATTGTTATGGTGCTTACATACAACAGCCAAACACATGCTTAGGGATTTTGACACCCGATCTTTGTTATGTCTAACTATGCCCAGTTTGGCTTAGAAATGCGGAAACAACAAGCCCAGAAGTAAAACGGTAACCTCAGCAATGCAGTAAGTTGTACGCTGTAAATGAACTGTATGCAATAAACAGTAAGTGGAAAGTAAATTGGAACAGTGTTGGGAAACCGATTCTAGTTCCTGATTAGGTGAAATTACTTGTGAGAAAAACTTTGCTGCTCTTTCAAACCTAGTAAGGACATATTTATCTGTGATGGTGTTTTGGTTAAGTCATTGGACTGAAATTCAGGAAACCTGGGTATAACGCCTAATTCTGCCTGGATGTTCAGGTGGAGGCTGTGGCGAGGGGTGCCTTTCGCCAATTACATCTGGTACATCGGTTTCAGCCGTATGTTTCAGATTGTGCCCTGGCCACCGTCATCTGTGCATTCATCACCTCTAGACTGGACTATGGTAACGCGTTCTATGTGGGGCTACCCTTGGTGACAGCCTGGAAGCTGCAGCTGGTGCAGAATGTGGCGGCCCATCTACTGGTGGGACTGGGCTGCCGTAAGCACATTACACCAGTGCTCCATTCTCTACTGGCTGCCGATAGTCTTCCAAGCCCGATTCAAAGTGTTGGTGTTAACCTATAAAGCCCTAAACAGTCTGGGTCCTGCCTATCTGCAGGACCGCCTCACCCCCTGCGTACTGGACCAGCCCCTGTGGTCATCGGGGGGTGCCCTTCTCGTGGTGCCCCAAGTCTTCCGGGGGGCCATGCAGGAGAGGGCATTCTCGGTGGCTGCACCAAAGCTGTGGAACTCCCTTCTGGTGGGGGCACAGCTGGCCCCAGATCTCCCCTCCTTTCGTAAAAACTGCAAGACTTGGCTGTTTCGTCAGGTGTTTGGCGGGAGAGATGGGTAAGGGGGATGGGGGGGAATTATATGTTTTTATAGTTTTATATTGTGTGAATTTATGTAGTAAGGTGCCCCGAGCTGACTGTGGCAGGAGGGGTGGAATATTACATTTTTAAATAAAAAAACTAAATAAAAAAATTAAAAATTCCATCATACAGTTCATGTGATCTTGGGTATTTTCAGACATGATGGGCCTCTGGGCCTGCCACACTGAATTCCGGACTGGGATCATTCCCTGACCCCAGTCTGTAATGAGGCTGACCGTCCTTCAGATGTGCCAGTCGCATCACTACTAGGAATCAGGGAGGGGGCAAAGTCAGGGCGAGCTGAGCAGTGCACCATGCAGCTGCATGCCACCCCCCTGTGATCCCACAGCCACCCGCCATCAGGGAGATGGCTGGGCGCAGCGGCCAATGGGGCCACTACACCCAACTGCTTACGGTGGCCGGGACCACGATCAGGAATGGGTCAAGGTAACAGATGGTACTTTTGGCCCTTTCCTGATTGTGGTCAGTCTAACCATGATTCTGGCTCTGTGGCCGTCCGCAGATCTGGAACCATGGTTAGAACTGATCTCTGCTGGGTGTTCACTGTGATGAACATCTGGCAGGGATCAATCAAACTGTACGGGGATCACAGTCACCCCACAGTATTCACTGTGGTTCAGTGAGATTCACTGTGATCCCGTAACATCTGAAAATACCCCTCGTGTAATCCACTTGGTCCAAAGACAATTGAAAACAATGGAAAGTTTCCCATGGACCTTGGAAATGAGTAATAATAATAATAATAAAGTTTATTTGGCATCAGCTTTCGCTATAGCCATCCACAACAAAATACATAACAAAATAGTAGGGGTGGGAATTTCAGATCTACCGGTATCCGATACTGCCAGTATTTGGCAGTATCGGAGATACCGGATAGATCCGATAATTCCCCATGCCGGTTCCTGTACCGGATTTTTTTTACATTGCGGCCATTAAAATCAATGGGCGCAATGTAAAACAACAAAACCAACCCCCCCCCCACTTTCCCTCCTCCTCCCAGGCTGCGTGGGTAGAAGGGGGGACACCCCCCACCCATTTATTTTTTTTAAAGCTCTAACACTCACTCACTGACCAACCGGACCCGGGCTCCGGGCTGCCGCTGGCTGCCCAATGGCAGCCAGACAGGGTTATGGAGGCTGCTCAGGTCGACAGCTGAACTCTCCCCTACCCCCCTGGATCACCTTCTTTACCTGTGGCTGTGTGCGGAGTCAGACTCGGAGTGTGCTCCCTCTGGGTGGCGGTGGTGGCGGCAGAGGCGGCAGCAGCCCGGGCCCGGCTGCAGCGCTGGCTTGAGCGCTGCACCAGACCTTCCGGGGAACTTCCGGGTTTACCTGGAAGGCCTGGTGAAGCACTCAAGCCAGCGCTGCAGCCAGGCCCGCGCTTCTGCCGCCACCGCCACCACCGCCACCACCCAGAGGGAGCACACTCCAAGTCCGCACACAGCCACAGGTAAAGAAGGCGATCCGGGGGGGGGGAGGTAGGGGAGAGCTCAGCTGTCAGCCTGAGTGGCCTCCATAGTCCTGGCTGGCTGCCACTGGGCAGCCAGCGGCGGCTCGGAGCCCAGGTCCGGTTGGTCAGTGACTGTTAGAACTTTAAAAAAAAACAAAAAACAGGCTGGGCAGGGTGGGTGGGGGGTGTCCCCCCTTCCACCCACGCAGCCTGGGAGGGGTAGGGGGGAGGTATTGGGTTTTTTTTCCATTGATTTCAATGGGGACAGTTCCCTATTGAAATCAATGAAAAAAAACCGGTACCGGTATACCAGGTTTAATCCGGTAAACCAATTTTTTGGAAACCAGTAACCGTTTTTTTGCCCCAAGTCCCACCCCTACAAAATAGCATAGAAAACATAACATACATATCCTACACACAACCCAATCGATCTCCCACCAATCAGACCCCCCCCAAATAATAACCAATACACCCCAATGCTACAAATCCCCAATCAACCCATAGACCGTACACAGTTTCTGGCAGGTTTGTTTAACAGTAGCACAAGATGGTACAGTAAAATTCAACAAAACAAGCCAGGTCAGAGCCCAGTTCCCATACCACGATACCAAAAGATGTTTCAATAAGTCAGCTTTTGTCTCCTTCCGCCTTTTAGATGCCAACCAGGCAAAGGTTGCTAGGACCATTACATACTCTGGATTTAACCTAGAGAGGAGCCCTTTATAGCCTTGGCCCGGCTGTGAGTATAGTGCCCCGCCAGTCAATGGTTGGAGCCAGACTGACCTGAGCTCGTTATAGTGTGAGCAGGTTAATAAAAAATGTTCCACTGTTTCGACACCCCCTTGGGAGCAAGTGCATACTCGCTTGGCGTAAGTAACCCCCCTGTGTCTTCCCTCCAACATAGCCGTCCAGACCTGCTGGAAACACAGGAGGGTATAGCTCCTTCGGAGGGCCCGATTTGATAGAACGTTTAGGTATGTCTCTGGACCCCAGACCAGCTTTATCGACTTAAGCCAGGGATCAACCCTCCAATCCCCTAGGACAGCTAAATCTTCCTGCCAATCAGTGTCCTCCAATCGGGTCTGTATTTCGCTTTTGATCCCCACCAACGTTCTATCAGCAAAATAGCTCTGGAACAAGGATCCCAAATATGTGAGCCATAGATATCCCCTGGGGCCTAGGTAAAGCAACTCCTCCTGAACAACAACCTCAACCAGTAGCGGATAAAAACGAGTTTGGCATGTCGATGAAGAGAAAACATGCCAGTCTCTGCCCTTAAGACTGCACCTGGGACATCTTTACCCACTTGGAGCATTTGACGCAGAAATCTCTTCTGCGCCCTCTCCAAGGGTTCAGTCATTGGATGAGGAATAACATCCAATCCAAAAACCACCGAGGGAGGTACCTTGGTTCTATAAACACCCAGAAAAGTTGAGAATGGGACACCCCGGGATATCCTGGCTGCCTTTCCTATGGATCCTGCAATCTGTGTTGTTCTCACTGCCTGCCCCTGTATATGTTTAGACCAGGTACCACTTGATGAAAAGGTGACCCCCGAGGTAGGTGGATGACTGAACTACTTCAAGTGGCTGCTGGGCAACCTCCCATTTGACCGAGGCCTTGCGGATACCAAGCATCATAATCTTGGACTTCTGGGAATCACCACCAACCCATTCAATGAATAGTATTCTTCCAATTTGAGAATCAAACGCTTCAATCCAATAGCAGTCTGGGAGATAAGGACTATATCGTCCGCAAATTGCAGCATATTAAGAGGGTAATCCCCAACTTTTGGGGCATGAGTGTTTTCCGACCCCATAAGGTCAGCAAGATCTGCAAGATAAACCTTGAACAACAGGGGGGCCAGCACACACCCCTGCCTGACCCCCCTCTTGATAAAGATCTTTCCACTCAGCTGATTTCCTGGGCCTGTCTTTACTTGATTATTAGAATATAGTTCCATTCACGAAAGTAAAAGCTTATCGTTGATTCCCAATGCCGATAATTTCCTCCAGAGTCTAGCCAGGGGCACAGAATCAAAAGCTTTTGTGAGATCAATGAAAGCCCAAAACAATTTGCCCCTCCTGATCTTCCGGTACTTGTGGATTACATGTTGCAAAATGAAACAACAGTCTATCATCGACTTCCCCTTATCAAACCCAAACTGCTCTCGAGGAATAATCGATTGGCCTTCCACCCATTGTTTTAGACTCTTCTGGACACCTCTAGCAAAGAGTTTGCCCACCACTCACAAAAGGCTCATAGGCTGGTTCATAGCAGGCTGGATCAGATCGAAGTCCCTTCTTAAAAATTGGGAAGATCCAGCTCTGCTGCCAAGAAGCAGGTATCTTATTATAGATGCTAATACTATAGAATACTTTACTTAATATAGACGCCCACTACTGAGGGGCTGCTTGCAGCATCCCTACCGTTATGTAGTCCGGTCCTGCAGTTTTATTGGGTTTCAGCAGGAAGTTAAGTTCAGCGACAGCCCCCCGGGAGAAGTCTATCCCTATTTCCTGGGAATCCAGAGTTGATCCACCCCTATTAACCCTCACCTAGCAAGGAGCCTCCACCTCTTGTGGATCTTCGTAGAGCTTACTAAAAAATTCCTCCCAAACAGCATTGGCACTTTGGGGTTGCTGACCGTAGTACGAGGCTTGATTAAATAGTTCAAAAACTGCCAGAATTGGTGAGTAGCTCTGGCCCGCTGAGCTATGGCCAGCTTGGCCCAGATATTAGGGGTGGGACAGCAGGGCAATTACCGGTTACCGGTTTTAGTGGTTACCAGATTAAAAAAAACCAGATTACCGGATTTGTACCGGTTTACCGGTACCGGATTTGTTCCATTGATTTCAATGGGGAACTGTCCCCATTGAAATCAATGGAAAACAAAACAAAAACCTCCCCCCTCCCCCTCCCAGACTGTGCGGGTGGAAGGGGGGCACTCCCCCACCCACCCTGCCCAGCCTGGATTAATTTATTTTTTTTAAAAAGTCCCACTCCCTACTAGTGTGGGCTCTGGGCCACCGCCGGTGACCCGGAGCCCATACCAGCAGGTACTAGGGTGATCCCTGGGGTGGGGGGTGGTTTAACACACAACCCACCCCAGGGATCACCCTACCTCCACACCCAGGGATCGCCTACCTTGAGCTCCGGGCAGCGGTGGTGGTCCGGAGGCTTCAGCGCTGGCTGTGGCTGCTGGCTTCAGTGCTACTAGGCCTTCCGGTGAACTTCCGGGTTTCCCCGGAAGGCCTAGTAGCGCTGAAGCTGGCAGCCACAGCCAGCGCTGAAGCCACCGGACCGCCGCTGCTGCCGCCCAGAGCGCAAGGTAGGTGATCCCTGGGTGGGGAGGTAGGGTGATCCCTGGGGTGGGGTGGGTGTTAAACCACCCCCCACCCCAGGGATCACCCTAGTACAGTACTAGTACCTATACCTAGTCCTACCTACCTGCTGGTGCAGGCTCTGGGTCGCCGGCGGCAGCCCGGAGCCCACACTAGCAGGGACTTCAGGGGAATTTTTTTTTAAAAAAAAATCCAGGCTGGGCAGGGTGGGTGGGGGGTGTCCCCCCTTCCACTCGCGCAGCCTGGACTGAGGAGGGAAAGGGGGGGGGGTGTGGTTTTTTTTTGACATTGCGGCCATTCATTTGAATGGCCGCAATGTAAAAAATCCGGTACGGGGAATCCGGTAAATTACCCCAGATTCCCGGGTTTAATCTGATACTGCTGGTACACCAAATACCAGCAGTATCGGATACCGGAAGATCCGGAATTCCCACCCCTACCAGATATTATTATAATAGGCAGCCCCTTTTACTTTTAGTAACAGAGCATAAGTTGATTTGGCTCTCAAATAACATGCTCCAGAATCAGAACCAAGATCAAAATCTCTTACCCACTTCCTTTTTAAGGCAGCAAGCGCAGACTTCGACAATTTGCAGTCACGGTCATACCAAGAGAGTTTGTTTCAAAAGCTCTGCTTACTATTCTTAAGCAGAAACACATCCTGAAAACTGCCAATAATTTCCTCATAACACTGGAGGACAGATGGATTATCCTGAGCAGCCAAAATTGAAGAAGTTAGCCCCCTTAACTTATCTGTTATACAAAGGTCCTGTATAAGGGAGATCACTGACACCTGGGTCATTTTCTTGACCTTCCCCGCAAAAGCCCCCAAGGGCCATTCTGCCCCAGTGGGTTCCTCACAGATCTGTGTTCCGACATCTACCCTAAGTACCACATGATCGCTCTCTGGCCGAACAAACAACGAAAATTTTTGAAACCTGGCAATAGCCCCAGCATTTGAGAGAATTAGATCTATGGTACTCCTTCCCTGAGGGCCTATAAACATGCTGCCCCTTCCAGGGTCCCGGAGTGTATCCTCTCCAACTATTGCTAGGTTCAGACCACAAATAGAGGACTCCAAACGAGATTCCATTCGATTTGATCCCTCCGGTGGATTTAAATACTCGATGGGCCCATCACCTTGGGCTAGCCGAACCTGGCCTGCCATCAAATGAACGTTTAAATCTCCAGCCAGAACCAAGGTAGCCAAGGGGTACTGGTCCTCCAGTCTAAGAATCGCTTCTTCAAGAATCTCCCAAATATCTGGATGATAGTAATTTGAGGAGGAGGGGGGAATGTAGATGTTAAAAAACACCACCCAATCTGCTTGCCCTGACCCCAATTTTAACAATTCCTGTTGATATTCTGGTCTCTCAGAGTGAATCACACTGAACTGATCTCCAAACCTACTAGCTATGAGGAATACTAACCGCCCCGAAGGGCGGCCCATCACTCCCCTCTTTTGGCCCTTGTGAAAAAATGGGACAAAACCTTCAATAGGCCATGGTATCTCCCACAGGAGCCAGGTCTCCTGGAGGCAAACAACCTTGAATCCTGCCAAAAATCCACACCAATCCGGATCCCACAGTTTGGATTTTAGGCCTGTGATATTCCAGGAAACTAATCTCAGGCTACCGCACGACAGTATGTGCTCTGGATCAGCACCAGGTCGTCTGGGTCTAGATAACCCACCAACCTGGTGTGGGTCCCCCCTGGCTCCTCCCTCATTTGATGGTCATGATGGACTAGGGAATAAGGGAAATCTCGGCATCTACCACAGCCACACTACTGACCCCTCTACTCTCTACCGGAGTTTTAATCTGGTTCTGTTGTTTTAGGGCCTGAGTCCTTTCTATTGGAGACCCCTGTTCTAGAACGTCCAAAGCCCTTAATTCTGTAAGGAATTCCAGATTGTTCTGGGATTTGCACAAGAGACCAGAAAAACCCAGGGAGGATGCCTTATAATCCAGCTCTACCGGCTGAATACTTTCACTTATATACCTCAGTCTGGTTAATAGGTTGTCTTGATCTAATACAGGGATATTCTGGATCAGGTTCCCGATATCTCTTACTTCCCAGAAATGAGTATTAGCTCCTTACTCTCTTTGTGCCTCAGCTCACCATTTAGCATGTGGATATAATAAAAGAAAACTTCCTTTCTCTTATGCTTTGTCTCCCGAATTTAGATTGTGATCTCTTCAGGAAATAACTCTTACTGCATATTAAGTCAACTTAACTACCATTGGCATACCTATTGCTACAGCATAAATGAAGGCATCATTTTGCATTCACAAAGATTGTTCACATATTCAGATGGTTGGCCAAATATCCAAATACATCTTTGTGTACCATGCAATATTTGCATCCTTATTTTGGTTCAGTTACTTTGGTATTTTAGTCACTTTGATTATTTAGGTATTTGTTTTTGGTACTTTTGTTTTGGTTCCATTGCGAGACAATAAATAGGATGTGCAATGGTGCTTTTTAACTTACTATTAGGACAGTAGTATCATTGCACATCACTACAATGCAAAGTAGTACCATTGTAATGTGTACTATACTATTAAGTAACAGTGCTGGAAAAAAATGAACGGAATTACCTAAATAGAAAGATTGAAGCAACAAAGTGACTTACCTGAAGCACAGATTCAGTTGAGGAAATAAATGTAGAACAGAATAGCACCTCCATTTCTATTTCACTCCAACCACAAAAGGGACCAAATTTGCTGGAATCTGCATTTGTGTGAGAAATTCATTTCAGCCCTACCAACTACTATGCCTATGATGTTCAGGTATTTCCACAATGGGACTTTGATCCCAGCTTCCTTCTCTACCTGCTATTGCTCTATAAAAATGGATCATTAATATGATTGAGATGTTTTGAGACACATTGGTAAGATTGCATGTAGAGGAGAGGACTTAAAATTTCATGTCAAACAGCAGTTATAATATCATAGTCTGAGGCAGAGAGGGCCTTGTGTGAAATATTTTTACACTGTTTGGGACAGATGCTTCCAAACTGTGGGTCAGGAGGACCCCAAGTGTGGTCACACCATCTGCGAATGAGGTCACAATCCTGATTGACATTTAGTACACTTTGCATGTCTGATTTGCTGTCTGAGGTTATGGATTACTTTTAAGTCTCTAATTGGGGTCACACAGGCACAAAGGCTTGGGAACCACTGGATGGAACCTATTACAATGGGCATCTTTGTAACCCATGCAGTGCCCCCTCCCCCACACCATAGGGCTGTGGGCTGATTGGATGCTGCTCTAGGCTGCTGTCCACAGAACTATGGGTCTATGGGGCAACCCTGGCCTGAAGTGGAGCTGCAGCTCCCCGTCTGCCGAATAGATGGATTGTTGCTCTGCCCCCGGCCAGTGCTCCATGTTGTGCAGACTGCTCCACTTTTGGTGCTCCGCGATGTTCCAGAGCACAAGTAGAGCTGGCCCGGAGGAAGCAATGCCTGCTTTGTCTCTGCTCTGCCTCACATCCCGGTGGCCTGCCTTTAAATGGATGGGCCACTCAGGGGTGAGGTGGAGCAGAGGCATGGGTGCAGTCTGTGTAAAAGCACTCAGTGTTTGGTTTTGTATGCCACACATATGGACATTAAGAAGAAAGATATTAGAAGCCAAGGATTCTTGGTGAGCCACCAGAGATGGATATGGTAAGTGGAGAGGGAAAGTCAGGTGTGTCCTTCGGCTTGTGTGACTGGTGCAGCAGTACTGGCTGGACTTGTGGCTGCCAACTGTCCTACAGAAGAAAATCATATGATGCTAATTTGAATTGATTTGCTTTTATGTAAGTTTTTATGCCAATTTATAAATAGCCCATTGCTTAACACTGAGGCTGGGCTAAAATAAAACCCTCATTTCCACAATTTCACAGTACTCAAAAGAAACACATAAACAGATACCCCACAGCTCCCTAGCACTCCATCGAATGAACACCCCATAGCTTTGTGGGGATTCTGCTCTATGGCTTTGCGGGGTATCTGTTCTACAAAGACCAACTTCTGGACATTTGGCATATGGGCCATGTGTCAGCCTGGACATTGGACAGAGATCCCCAATTCTCAGACTGTCCTGATAAAAACTGGATGGGTTCTAACCCTAACTGGACCCAACACAAAGGGGTAAAGACAGACGTGACAGTGGACCACTGTGACCCACTCTGGCATGATCTGGCCCAGACCTCACCTGCATGTATATGCAGGTGCCACCATATGTTTGCCCGGGATTGCCCCAGACCATGGGGTAATTTCAGACGTGACGAGATCACGCTCAACCACAGTGAACCACAGTGAACCCCGCGGCAGGGCCAAGCTGCCCTGAACGTCTGTTCGGCGGCCGCCAGATGTTCACCACACTCAATACCCGTGTGGGGTCAATTTCAACCACGCTTCCCGGGATAGCCGAACCAATTCCCGTGGACGCGTGGTCAACGATATCCCTACCCGTGATCAACCAAAGTAACGTCTGGACGCCAGCCGCTGCCCGGGATCAAAGGAAATCATCCCCAGGCGTGGGCAATGAGCGTAATGGCGCTGCCAGGCAACCGGCATCAACACACTCAGCGGCGGGGAATTTAAAGGGGAAAAAGCGGCTGGTTAACATGGTGGGATGGAGCGAGGAGGGAGGAGGAGGAAGAGAGCGGTGGCGGAGGAGAGAGCGAGGGCCGAGGAGGAGGGGGAGGCAGGGGCACCGGGAACAGGGGGCAAAGGGGTGGAAAGGGGGGCCAGGGGCATGGGCACCCCCCCGGGGGGG
>QEPC01011684.1:6322577-6352423 GCA_003113815.1 Sphenodon punctatus
TGTGGTGACTTGGTTTCCATGGCACCCTGTCACGTTTACAGCTGTGGCTACTTTAGGCTGCCTCAGGGCAGTGTTTGTGTGAAGAATGCATCCAGGAACTGCCTCAGGGCAGTGTGTGTGAAAAATGAATCTGGAATTTACTTGTGGACTTGGAAACCCAGAAAATTGAAACATCTGGAACTTTAACGTGTGTCTAAAAATGCCCATTGATGGGGTCCGGCCCCCTCTGGTCACTCAGGTTCGCAGCCTCAGAGTGCTCTTGGATCCCTCGCTGCGCCTGATTGTCAGGCTGTGGCGGTGGCCAGGAGCACTTTTCACCAACTCCATCTGGCGAGGAGGCTGCAGCCTTCTCTTTCTGATTCAGACCTGACCACTGTCATCCATGCTTTCATCACCTCGAGGCTAGATTACTGGAATGAGCTCTATGTGGGGTTGCCCTTGAAGACTCTTTGGAAACTGCAGCTGGTGCAGAAAGTGGTGGCTTGGCTCCTTTCGGAGATGAGTCACCAGGAGCACATTACATCTGTGCTCCAAAGTCTGCATTGACTGCCTATAGCTTTCAGGGGACAATTCAAGGTGCTGGCTTTAACCTTTAAAGCCCTAAATGATCTGGGTACCACAAATCTGAAAGTTCGCCTAGCCTACCATGTCCCTTTGTGGCCCCTACAGCCGGCCGGGGGGGGGGCACCTTCCCATGTGTTCCGTCTGTTACCCTTGTTTGTCGGGCACGGGAGAGCATTCTCAGTTGCTGCCCCTATGATGTGGAACTCCCTTCCCCAGGAGGATTGCTTGAACCTGGGCCTGGCTATCTTCCAGAGGTGGTGCAAAACGTTTTTATTTGGGAAAGTGTTTGACAGGCAGGCAGGGATAGGTGGGGTTTGTTGGGTGTTTTGGGTGCGGGTGGGGGCTAGGGAACGGGGGTGTTGTGCGGGGATGAGGTGAGTGAGGAGGTGGGAGATGGTGTAGGGTTGTGTGGTATGTTATGTTTCTATATTTTGATTGTTTTTTACTTATATGTTATATATAGTAAGCCGCCCTGAGATGCCGTTGGCGGGAAGGGCGGGATAAAAATTAAAATAATAATAATCATATTAACTAATAATAACAGAGCACAGCAGGAGTACATATTTGCTATATCTTTGATCTACAATTAGAAAGTACTCCTAAACATTATCAAGTAGATAATCTCCTAAACCACCTTCCCATTATAGCCCACATGGAAAAAAGGAGGTGGGGAAGAGCGGGGGGGGGGAGGGCACTCCTTCCTCCCCAAAAACCAAACACATGAAGAAGTACCAGGAGTTGAATCTACACAGTGTATGTTTCAAGGGCTCTCATGAAAGACCAAGTCTGGGTAGTTTTCTAATCCAGACAAAAAGCATGATCTCTGAAGCAACTGGGTATGTGAGGCTCTACAGTGTGTGAAGGAGGAGCTCATGCCCCCCACCACATCTCCAATATTTCTGTGCCTGGTGGGTATGCAGTGGAGAGGAGGAGAATCCAATTTATGCATACTAATATTCTTGGGTCTAAAGGGGCAGTGATGGGCGAAGTGCTAGCAGTAGGGTTGCCAGACCAAAATTTCAAAAATAAGGGAAACCGTACAGCTGTGGGGTTCCAAAATAAGGGACATTCCCTTAACAGAAGGGATGCCTCTTAAAACAGGGACACCTGGACATGTCCTGCACCTCCTAGTAGGCTCATTGCATTAGACGGTTTTGTGGAGCAAGGTGCGATCGATGTAAGGCTATCAGGAATGAGCCCTTGGGATATCAGGATCTGGCATATCCAAAGTGTGGGTGTCTGAGTCAGATTACAACTTGTCATTCTGGCTCTGATTCCACTGTGGAGATGTCAAAACCATGCATCTGTTGAAAGGAGAATAGTCGAGTCTCACTGTACACCACATTTGAAATGCATCTCCTTCCCAGCCTCAGGGACTCCAATAGCTCCAAAATAAGTTTTTAAAATAAATTGTTTATTGAAAGATTAAGTGATTTTTATTGACTTTACAGTTATGGACAATTTTAGTACATTTTTGTGACTGTCTCCAGCCATAGATAGTCTTTTTTTTCTACGTGTGATGATTTTATTATCTGAAAGAAACATGTCTCCAGTGCATCCTTCCCATGTTGTCAACCTCACATCTACCTTCATGTCACCCCTCATGGGTGGTATTCCCTCCCTCTTTTCATGAGCCAGATGCATCTCTGTCTCCAAGCAAATCCCCCTTAAAAGAGATTTCTTCTGAAGAGATTTCCAATAATGATCTCTAGGGTTGTGCACCAGGCCCCCATGTCATTTTTGTTTTTTGTTTTTGTTATTCAAAAATGTCATTTTCGTTATCGTTATTAATGTTATTGTTTTTATCAGTATCAATATTTGTTCTCAATATTTGTTCTTGATATTTGTTACCACTGTTATCTTTATGGGTACCGTTTCAAACGTAGATTTTATTTTTGGTATCAGTATTGTTATCGATTCCCGTGTACAACAAATATCTATCTAAATCTAAGGGAGACAAGGGAAGGGAAAAGGAAAACTATTATCTAATTAATTATCTATATAACTATTCTATTCTAATCTATATGTCTAGAATATGTATCTATATCTAATCTATACTACCTATCTATATATAAATTTGTACAGGGGGGAGAAGGGCAGGGAAAGAGAGAAG
This sequence comes from Sphenodon punctatus, assembly GCA_003113815.1. Classification (NCBI taxonomy): domain Eukaryota; kingdom Metazoa; phylum Chordata; class Lepidosauria; order Sphenodontia; family Sphenodontidae; genus Sphenodon; species Sphenodon punctatus. The sequence continues at coordinate 6,325,255 of QEPC01011684.1, forward strand.
GTAAAATGTAGGGTATGAGGAAGGAAAGGTATTGGTGGTAATACAATGAGGGCTAGGGAGGATTTTTTGTGTGCAAGCACCACAGTTCTGTAAACACAACCTGACAAGCAGAGCTCTCACAGAACGGAGAGAAAAAACCTGGCCCTCCCATTATAAAGGGTTGCAGTGCCCTCCCCCAGAGCCCCCCTGATTGGTTGTGGGAGGCAGCAGGCATTGAGTAATCACAGAGTGCCATGAGACTGCTAGGGCCTGCTTGCACTGCTCATTGGCCAGCGATACATTCATCAGATACTGCTGAGCTGCTTGCCCTTCCCAACACAGGCACAGTTCACGAATTCATCCCTGTTAAGACTCTGAGATGTCTGTTTCCTCCTTCCCTCTCCACATTTCCCCTCCACAACCCAACTGCCACAGCACTAATAATAATGACAACAATAACAACATTGTCGATTTTGTTTCTTGTTATCGTTTTTGTTATTGTTTTTATTGTTTTTGTTATCATTTTCATTATCGATATCATTACCGTTATTGTTACTGTTATTGGTATTCTCGGTTGTCGTTTTAGTTATCATTGTCATTCTTGGTTGTTGTTTTCGTTATTGCAATAACAAAAACAAAAACGACAATTTTCGTTATTGTTATTGTAATAATGAAAACGACACGCACACCCCTAAGATCTCCCAAAGATATCCATATTGATTGAAGAGGCTTCATGTGTATTTGATGACATGATCGCAACACCCCAAACTGATCAGTTCACAAATGTCTTGAAATCAAACGAGAGAAGGCATAAATTCCCCCAGGGCCTGCCGTAGGATGTGTGGCCCAGGGCAAAGATAAAATGTGTGGCCTCTGGTGGACCATCCTCCTTGGGGGCAACCTCTGTGGTACCCTGAAGGTGGTCATGTTTGGGACCTCACTGAGAGGGAGTGGTGCCCCCAAAACATTTCCTGGTGAAAACAGAGGCCACTGTGGGGGCCTCAGAAAGAGCAGGGCTCAGAGTGGCTGCCCCAGTTCGTCCTGTGGTAAGGCCAGCCCTGAAAACCCCATTCCTTTTCTCTTTTCTCAGTGTGTGTTTTCAGACAGATACAGAGCTGCCTGACCCCAGAGCTGCTCTGGGGGTGCACCCCCGCATCCGCCTGCTCCCAGCCCTGCCTGGCATGGGATCAGATGGACCCAGCAGGTTCCCTGGTCTGCCTGCGTGGTGCCACCCACACACCATAGAGTTGTGTGTTACAGTGTCCTCAGTGCTATGGTGTTGCTTGGGGCAAATGCTGACTGGAAGCGGAGCAGCAGCATGGGCCCGCGCCTGTCTCTTATACACATCTAGATGTGTATAAGAGACAGGTGCTATGGTGTTGCTTGGGGCAAATGCTGACTGGAAGCGGAGCAGCAGCATGGAGCCATGCATTAGATGGACAGCTGCTCTGCTTTGGGCCAGTGCCCTGGGTTTGACTGGCGGCTCCACCAGCAGCGCTTCAGGATGTTCCAGAGCTGCCCACCTGCTCTGATTCAACATCTTGCAGACCAGTCCACCTTTAGATAGATGCGTCACCCCAAGGTGAAGCAGGATCAGCACTGGGGCAGCCCATCCGCCTAAAATAATTAATTGTGTTTCTCTAGCAAGCAGGAGTTAAGAAGAAAGAAAGAAAGAAAGAAAAGAGCAAGCAAATACTAAACATGCAGAAGAAATTAAGGCCAATACGCAAATGATTTAAGTAAAGACATCTCATCCTTATTAGAAGCCTGTAATGTCCTCCGGGAACAATGCAGGAAAGCTGTGAATAAGCACATCCACAAGTCTTGGGGATCAGCTGATTCTACATGCTGCTTGAATGGGTTCTGATGTGTGTCTCTTGGTATGTGTGTCTTGTAGTGTCTGAGCGTGTGTGTGTGTGTGTGTGTGTACACTTATATGGCAGTACAGCTGAGACTGGCAATGGTGTACTGTTTTTATTGCCACTGCCCAAATGTGCCCTTATGATAACTATGATTCTAGGGATGTCTTCAAAACGCAAGCGGAGGATATCCTTCCTGGAGGAAGGGTTGGACTAGATGACCCTTGAGATACCTTCTAGCCCTACAATGATGTGATTCTATGACTAGAAGAAGTGTGTTCTCACAAGCGGGTCCAGAACTGTTTGCGTGGTCAGTCTTTTAGAACAAGAGTTTAATTATGTTTTTGCTGGATGAATTGGAACAGAGATGGGTAACCTCCCCCCTCCCCCGCCCCCCTTTAGGCAACTGTGAAAAATATTACAAATACCATTGTCTAGATAGAGGCTGAAAGGGGACTGAGGGGCACATTTTTAGGCCAGAGAGTAAGGGAGGGTCTGGATCATAGTTCCTGTCCAGAGATCCAGCCCCTCATCTCTGTTCCTTCCCCCTGCGGCTACCCCTTTCAGTGCTTGAGGGGTCTGAGGACACACACCCAGGGTGGGGGAAGGAAAGGGAAGTTTGGAATTGTGAGTCCCTCTCCCTGGATCCAAGTCCTGCTATTGTGTGCAGATCCAGATTTTGGAAAGGGAACCCTCCCCCTGTCCCCCTCAAACACTAGCTTTGGGTCAGATTTGGCCTAGGTCAGGTGTCCCCACCCTTGGATTACAGCATCACCTTTATTTCTGTCTTTTTTATTTGATTGAGTTCTATTTTTATTTCTTTTTGGGGGTTATAATTTGATACTTATTCCAAAGTGGGCATTGATGAGACTACTTTACACATTAATAATAAATCCATATATGACATCAATGTTAAAGATGCATGCTTTACCTTCCATCTGCCAGACTTTAATAACTGGTCAATCATGAGAGGTTGGAGTAAAACCCAGGACATAAGACTCCCAGCACACATTCTGGGAGGTATTCAGAAGGTTACAGTAGGCTTCTTGTTCCTAAAGCTATCCAATATTTGAAAACAATATACCTACATCTTAGCACACTTTAGAGACATTTTGTGTATGTAACGCGACAACTTAGCATCTTCTGAAATTGCATATTGTTTTGCAAGAAAGTTAAGATGCCCTTTCAGAATAAACAGTAGCAAATATAATAGAAACTGGCAGCAAATTAAGTAAGACATAAAACACAGCCAACTCCAGGCAGCTTTTGAATTTAATTCTCCATGTATAGGTTGCTTGAAAGGAGCATAGGTGGACGTTCTTCCCTGGTAAAAACACAGCAACCCCCAGACAGCTCCCAAGGGCTCCCAGACAGTGAAAAAGCCAAAAAGCTGCAGCCTCCCGTCCTCCACTCTAAAAAGCAAAACCCCAAATCAAAGCCAACAAAAAAGGCTCCACCCCCAACAATGAAGCTCAGTTGAAAAAGCAATCCTAAAAATGCAGTGAATCAGAGAGAGACATAATATCCCTTTGCATAAAGTGAACATAAATCCTTGTCCTTTCTATCTCCTCCTCAAAGGTCTACTACAGTGTTTCCCAAACTATTTTGCTCCAAGTTGCCCCATGTCAAAATTAATTCTGCCTTACACAAATCTCTCATAGAAAGGATTTTTGCACATTCTAGGCATATTTAGGACATCTTTCCCATATGGATTCTCTGATCGTATATTTTTTGTGGATTCTCTGATAGATAATGGGCTATTGGGCTGAAAAAATAAAAAGTGTACAATTCTTCTGATCACAGTCAGAGACAAGATACTGGGCTAGGTGAACCACTGGTCTAATTCCACATGGCGGTTCTTACACTCTTATTATGTTTGAGAACTGGAAATGCCTATTAGATTACACGATGCAGAATCTGTTAAAAGAATGTTGAGTGTGTCAGTGTTTGGAGAGGAAAAGTGAAGCATGACAGATTCTTTACCATCTGGCGGTGCTTTTGTGTATATGATATTTGCATTTCAGCATTTTGGGAGAAATCTCTGCAAAGCAGATTTTAATTTTTGAATGCAAAGGCTAATTCCTTTCCTCTGGGGTCCTGGGAAGATGTATCGTACTTGGTGATATGTCATTGCTCCAAATCAGGTAGAACTTGGCTCTTTTAGCATGAAAGCTAGAATCCATGTTGAACCACAAACATTTTTAAAAGGTTGGCTCAGGCCCTGTGAACTGAAGCCTCTGAGTTAGCACAGCTTTAAATGTACGGTGGATACAGATTTAGAAGCTGTGACCTTATTAGGAATGATAAATCATTATTTCCAAACCTAATTGCCTCACTAATATGCACCCACACCTGTCCCAAGTTTTTAACTTCATTTTTCAACCTGCCAGGCAAAACGGCCGATCTCCATTCTTTATGGAAAGAAAATACGACAGTATGTATTATAAGCATTTGTATAGTGCCAGCTGTGTATCTGGCGCTTTACAGAACAATAAGATAGACGCGAGCAGTAAGCAGTCTCAGAAAACGCACACACACATGCAAGCAATGCCACGAGATACAACCAGCAAGCTATGCTCATGGTGGTTTACCCATTGCCTCCAATGGAGGCAACACCCCCTTTGTCCCTGGATTCTAACCATCTACCATAAAAAGTAACCAATAGGTAACATGTTACCATAATGCAATTTGGCTGGGAATGCTTGTAATGTGTAAGTGAAAAGAGACTTTGGTCATCGGTGTCACACCAGTTTTACACCAGTGCACACTTTATTAACCTATGATATATATATTCCCCATGCTATCTGTCAGGGGACCTATATTCTTATCATACCACATTCCACAGCTCGGATTCATTTTTTGCTCGCACTGCTCTCAGGCAGACTTCCAGTTCAGTCGAGGAGTTTTTGTGTAAGTAAAGAGTGAATCCTGGTCTCAAGATTGGGCTTATCAAGAAATAAGGACTAAGGTATGCGCTCTGCGTCCCTAAAGGGCTGGTCTTTAGGCAAGATGTCTGGCTTGGCCCCTGCCCTTTTACAACACACCAACTACTTTTCCTCCTGGCTGCCCTGCCTTTTAGTTCCTTTACCTTCTGTGCTGGTGTGGAGGAGTGCAGGAGCATCAGGGCTGCTGGGTGAGTGGCTGGGGACCTGACAGCCCTGCAGAGCACAGGACTATAGCCACTTGCTCAGCTGTTTTGCTGTTTTCATACCCGCCCCCACTCCAACCGACACCCACACCAGAGCAGACGTTATAGGAGTAAGGCCCTTTGGGGTTGCCTATGTTGCTGCCTCTGTGCCATCAGCCATTTTGAAAGGGGGAAATGCTCACCACTCTGCACAGTTTCCCGCTCCTTCTCCCTCTCTTCTCTTCAGTATCAGTCACTGCTTGCCCCCTAACTGAGGGCGGATTGCATCCTTGGTTGGGCAGAAGACAGCAGGGTCAAAGCTTGACAGCAGCAGGAAAGAAGGAGGGGTAGACCCACAGAACAGGTCCTGCCCCTCCCCGCGTTTGGGAAGAGGAAGCAGCTTGAGGAACATAGGGGGCAGAGCTTGTGGAGGTCATGACATGCCACCCTCCACCCCCTTAACAAAATTCTGCTTGCTTCCCTGAAGGTGATATATGAATGCTTGCTCTGGAGTAGTCCCACTGAAGCCCTGCAGCAACTACTCCCACTGCGCCCCTCTGAGTGGAATAAATCAACGAGATTGTGACCAGGTTCAGGACTGGTATCTGGACTGGATGCTTGTGGGAATCTCTCCAGTGATTTTGGCCAAGGAGCATCCCTAATTAGGTTTCCTGCTTCTCGTAGTTTCACTCTGAGTCTCCCATTTTGGCCTATGGGAGTTTCAGGGTCAAGCCCTATCCCTAATCCTAAAACCATTTACATTAGAAAGCTACATGGCCTGTTGGCAGTAACAGAGCCATCTGGAACCCATAAAGCAGCAAGTTCTTACAAGGACATTTTTATTAAAAAAATAAAATAAAATATTTGCTATTTCATTTAAATTACATAGGAACACATTTTTCACCAATCCAAAGTCCTATGAAAAATAAGATTACCGTGGAAAACAAATAAAGAGCTCCAGTAATGGGAAAAAAAAATCCCCACCGACAAGTCTCTCCAACCATACAGCCACTGGCTTATGATGGGTCATTTTAGACATTAGCATTGGAGGTGAGTGAGACAACAATTTAGCAGTGTAGGGCGAGAAAGGGTGAAATCAAACAAGACAATAGCCCACTGGAGTCACCACTCGCATGTTTAGCATGTCCAACCTAATAAACGGGTAGCCCCCTCCTTGTATTTATTTCAGGTGCTTGAAGCAGCTTCCACCATTGGCACTAGTGATCTCCCTCCTGCGTGGTTGCTTCTCAGGTGAGAGGTGTGCTAACGATCTCCCTCCCCATCTCTCAACAGAGAGGCACAATAGAGATCTCCCTTCCCTGCAGTCTGCTCTATGGTGCTGGCAGACCTGAATGTCAAACAGGCTGCAGGCAAACCTAATTGATGGGACGCGGACACGTGGGCACCCGTTAACCCTGATTGGTCTGCATAGTGGGCCTGTAATGTCCCTGGACTCTGTTGTGAGTGGTGGCTCCGTGGTGATCACGTGGCAGCCGCGTGGTGGACACCTAATAGGTGGGCAGGTGGGAACAAGCCTGGTGAAGGCTACTGTGGACTATCATCTTGTTTGAAAATACTCATAGTTAGAATAGAAACCCTCAGTGCAAAAACCACAGGTGAGTCTTAATAGAGAGTCATTTATCTAAAAGATTAGAAAGGAGTCTTCTTCTTCTTCTTCTTCTTCTTGAAGAAATAACTATCCCTTCGTAAAGTCCTTTGCGTTTTCCTGCAAGTTTTGAACTCAAAGAATGATCTGGAAAGTAATGTGAAGAATGGCAGGATAATTGTGAATTAGGAGCCAAATTATGCCAGGCACAATTGAATAAGTTCTGACTTTTCTTACTGACAGACATGTATATTAATAGTTGGCACTTATTGAACCAAATATGAATATTCATCTTCATTTATATTTCAAGGCCTTTCATTCCTCAAGGACCACGGTGCTTTTGACCAATTTTCATCCACATTACTAAAATGACAGCTTTCACTCCTGGGCCCTGACAGAGGTCTGCAGAATTCATTGGAGGTCCTGGGAGGAGGGAGCCAGCTCCCGCTCCCAGCTGTCCACAAACACTCATTAAGAGAGGCAAATATCCAGCAGAATCTCTGTGAGAATTTTTAATCACGCAAAGGCTCTGCTAATTAGGTAGCTGATGGGGCATAGAGAGCACAAGGACGAATTCTTTAAACAAAGGACTAGAAACTTTAAGAGCTTTAATTACTTGGGCACAGAGTTCATTTCAGAACTTGGGAGCAAATTATTCTAATAACAATAGGACTAAGTGGCAGGCCGCATTAGTGAGAATTGTGTAGAAAAGTTCAATTTCCTTGAGTTGTCACAACCGTGATTGGAGTCTGCTGAAAACTGAGAGGTTATAAAAATAAACCCTATTGTGCAATGGGTCTGATGCAGACAATTGGTTTCATCCGATCATTGTTCCATCCAACTCGCCCTTCCCGTAGGTCCAGTTCATACCTCTCATGCAGAGTTTTGTCACAAAAAGGGAAACTTGGCCATTTCCTCAGGAAAACCTGCCTTTTGTTTAGGAGAAAATAGCCCCTGAAAATGGGGGAAGGAGGGGGTAACACTTTGCTTTGTGCAAATTCAATTTAAAAAATGAAATTATCACCAGTTTTCCTGGTGACCATGCAAGTTTTTAACATCTAGTGAGACTGTGGTCTGCTGTGTTAGTCCACTATGTAAGAGATAAAGTAGTTCAGATGATACATGTACCAACTTCTGTTAGTGAGAGCATGCAAGCTTTGGGAGGGGCCTTGTATGCCCTGCCCTCACCAGCAGAAAGAAGTTAGCCTAATGAAAGACCCATCATCTGACATACTTTGTCACACTTTCTCTCAGTTTTTAACATGTAATTCATGGAGTGTTGTCCTTTGGCCTCTCCCAAAGGAAGGTAGCTCACAAGGGGAAAAAGGTAAACATCCGAGAGCTTCTGCTCATTTTGGTTTTGGAAGAGGGATAAAACCCACTAAGAAGAGAAGCAGACAGGACATACCAACACAGAAAGTACCTCTCTCTTTCACCAGCCTGGAGTGGGAATTAGAGAGCATGGTGCTGCCTCTCCCTGAGAAACTTCCAGTCTCACAGGGATGTTGTGAGGATTAATGAGATAGTGAATGGAAAGTGATTTTTGCACACTTAATAGTACTATATACATGGCAAATATTATTACATTTAAATGCAAGGAGAGTGTGGCAATGCAATCCTTTAAGTGAACAGTGCCAGCGCTAGCACTTTGTATAGGCATATGTCCTATTGAAGTGAATGGGGCTAGTGCCAGTGCTAAGTGCTCAGGGGATGGATGATGAACATTTCTTCATAGCTAAAAGAGTGAGCCCCTCAGAACCTTATATTAGAACAAGGACAAGGCTTCACCAAGGGTATGTGATATTTTTCTCTCTGCTTATAGAATCTCGACTTTGGAAGCACCTAGCAGCCTCAGTCATGTACTAAGGACTCACTGTGCTGAGAATATTAGTCACACATAGAACAAACCTCCAAGAGCTATTCACACATTCTCCTAGTGTGGGAGGAGCCAGGGTTGCTCATTATGGGCTTGCATGCCTTTCAAACCCCCTTCATACAACAGGGGGAGGAAGCTCTGGTCTGTGTCAACTCCCTTCCCCTGCACTACTTAGCCACATTCACACACATCATCCCCTGGGGAAGAGGAGGGAAATACTGTGTGAAAAGAGTTTGTTTTACCATACAAACATTTTTCACATAATAGTTCTCTCCCCTGCCCTCAGGGAATTCACTCTGTGTAATCTCCACACCCTTCTCCCCCCACGATGTGTGAACACACCCTGAAAGGAACTGCTCCAACAGCACATGCATTTATTATATCTACCAACAATTAGCTGCTTTGAATGAGGAATTAAGAACACAGATGACGCAATCCTCCACCCAATGTAGTCAATGGTAAAACACCCATTGACTTTAAAGGTGCAGGATTTAGAGTTACCACAACTCACGGTGTCGCCCTGAGACTCCCATTTTGGCTTTAGAAATCTCAGGGTGAAATTGTAACAGGTGGCAACCCTAGGAGGATTGCACCCATGGTCTGCTAGTTGAGGTCACGCCTAGCAAAAAGTAATTCCAATCGAGCTGAACTAAAAGGGATGGGGATGTTGGAGAGCAAAGGGTTACATCTGCTCCATAGGGGTTCATTGCTCAGTCTCTGCTAGTTTGGGGTAAGGGGTAGGGAATGGGTCAGAACATGTTAATTGGACATGCTAGAATTTCAATTTCCAGGGATATGCAAAGGGGACAGGTGAAAATGTAAACTGGGGATAATTGAAGACTAATTATCTTTAGCTAGCAATGGCCACCAGGTGTTCTCAGCTACATAAAAGGAGAGACTGGCAGTGAGGAGTTTTTCTGAGAAAGTTGGTGTGTGAACCAGCAGTGAGGGTAGAGTTTATCCTCTGAGAAACACACAGATTAGCTGGGTAATTTTGGTCACTTATCTCAGAAATTTTACTAACTGTGTAGTGAGGATGGCAAATCACAGCTTCTGAAATAAGAGACACTCTGGAGCTGTGACAGCTAAAATAAGGGGAATCCCTTTTAAAATGCAAGCCGTCTGGCAGCCTTACCATGAAGGAACTGTTGAAACAAAGTGCTTAGGGTTTGGGCAGCTCCAAATGTTCAACAATCATGAGTCTGACTGTAAAATCATGAGATTAATTTTTTTATTTGTATATTTTAAAAATATCCTGGATTCTTCCTCCTTCCCCTGAGTTTTGAGTCTTGTAGAGAACATTTAGGTCATGTTCTCAAATTTATTTCTCTCTCACACGCACACAGCAATACAAATTTTGAGACCTGGGGATTTTAAAACAACTGAATAAAAAAGCTGAGGATTGAGATTTCTGAGCAAGTCATGGTACTTGACAGCACTGCAATTTGTCTGTGGCAAAGACTGTTTTGTGTTTTTTGGTGGATTTTTCTCACGGTGAAATGAGCAAGGGCTTATATAGGATAAACATAGTTGAGCAACACCTTCAGAAAATGCATCTACTAAATATGGCCTAGTCCCTGGGAACTGGCTAAAACTAAGACTGTATGGCAAGAAAACTCAGTTCTAAGAGCAGTTTATTAAGAGGGTGGTGGTCATTTTCCTTTTATTTCATGCAGGAAGCACTTTAAGCTCCTCTTCTCTGAGCTTGACATCACTCTAAGGTGAAAAGAAAAAGTCTTCACAGTACAAAAATGTTGCCTGGGTGTTTCCTCTACCACTCCTCCCTCCCCCCGCCCCCTTCCTCAATCTTTCTTGATCTCACATGTATTTCTTTTTATATTATTTTATTTTCAAAGCACTTAAGGCACTTAGGACTCTGATATTCCTGCTTGGTTTTTTTTTGTCTAGTCTCTTGGATGATTCTGGGGAGTGGGTGGGAGTAAGTGTAATTTGCTACTCAATTTCTACACAGCTCTGTGTTCCTCTCAGTCTCTCTGATTTTCTTATCTGGCCTCGGACATGCTGCACATAAGCCAAGAAATTACATTTTTTAATGTAGCCACTATGATGGGATGTTTGCTCTGTGCATACTACCATGCTGGATCAAGAGCTGTTCTTGAATACCTCTGGGTGGGGCAGCACAGGACAGGTTAAGAACATAATTATATATTAGGTCAGACCAATGGTCCATTTTGCCCAGCATCTGATAGGGGCATATTTGCTTACTTGTGGACTGCACAACACATCACAACTGAGGGTCTTAAAAAATGAGATGTTGCCCCACTTTTGTCCCCATTAGTCCAGATTGATCTGCTTGTTCATTGTGGGGCCGCCAGACATTCACCTCAGGGCTGCTCCACACGGCATCAAACCAGGAAATGTGGAGCCCACTATGTGGGAAAATCCATGGCACCACACTGTCCTGGGACTGCCTCCCATGGGTTGGGGGGCGGGGCACAGGGCATCCACACGGCCATCCTGTTGGTTTGTTGGGGCACGTGTGTTCATGTTCAGTACCATGGAGTCGCAGGTGCCAGCCTAGAGCATCAGGTGAACAACCAAAACTCTAATGGTGGAGAGAGGTGCGGGGGACACATGGTCAGACAGACCACGGAAGGGAGAATGCCTGTCTGTCAGTTTTGGTCCTTCTTGGAGCCTGTGGGTAGTGGCTGGAGGGGAGGGGCATGGAGTGACCGAAGGCTCCGCGGTGCTTCCCTCTCGTTAACACCCTAAGGGAGGAATTTCCTGCCATTAATTCCCAGGTAGGTTAATGCTTACAAATCAGGGACCCCTCCCCTTTTGTTCTAAGGAATTATGCAAATAACAATTATATAAATATTGTTTCTACTCTTTCAATTTCTCATGTTGTTTGGGCCACAAAAGAGGAATAAGAGAAGTGGTGCAGGGACCTGTGTTTGCTACGTTTTCCCCATTACTGTCAATGGGGAAAATGCAGTGAACATGGGTTCCTGGGTAAAAGTGAGCACCCAAACTCTCTGCTGCCACTGAAAGTTACCTTTTTAATATCTCACACAGGGGAAATAATGCATATAAATTATTTTGGTATTCAGTGGGTTACAGGCACCTGAAGTAGAATCAATCACCTTCGGCTTATAATCTGTGGTGTACTTGTTCCTTTGGTGCTTCTAAAATTCCGCGGCTGTGGAACTCCCTTCCGGTGGGGGTGCAGCTGGCCCTAGACCTCCCCTCTTTTCGGACAAGTTGTAAGACCTGACTGTTCCGCCAGGCGTTTGGTGGGGGAGAGAGGTGAAAGGGTGGGTGGGTGGTGGTGGTGGTGTTAAATGTTGTCCTCCTTTTAGCAGTTTTAAAAATGTTTTATATGGCTTTTATTTGTGTTTTTATATTGTAAGCCGCCCCGGACTGCCTAATGGCAGGAGGGGCGGAGTATTAAATTGAAAAATAAATGAATAAATAAATATAGAAATTTATGAGTTCAAAGTGCTTTATAATCCTTATCTAGTTCACCTTCACAACAACACTGTGAGATAAGTCATTATTATTCCCATTTTACAGATGAGGAACTGAGGCTGAGAGACAGTGACTTGCCCAAGACCACCCAGTGAGTTCATGGCTAAAACAGGATTTGAAGCCTGGTATTCCAGGTCCCCTTCCAACACCTTACTGGTTAGGGTAGGTGAGAAAGATACACCAGAAGATTTCCCACTAATGGAAGAAATATCATATAGTTATTTCTGAAGACGTTGTTTTCTAACCCAGTCTCATTGGAAATTAGCAAGCAAATTAAATATCTGAGATTTTATTATTATTGTTGCAGGATTTTTGTAAATGTAAAATGCCTTTAGGAATTTCCAGGCTCCCTATAATATATGAACACCTCCAAGTCTTTACTACACTTAGACCGTTTTTAGACGAGCGCGGCAGTGCCCACGCTTGTTTTCAAAAAAGCCGGCAGCCCGTTCCACACGTGATGCTGCCGCCGAATACGCACATGTGCGGGTGATGCGCTTCCATTTCCGGCCGCGTATGACCAGCCTCGATTGCCGACCCGGTCAGTTCGCGCCTGGAAATGGATGCGAATCGCCTGCGCATGCGCGTATTCAGTGGCAGCATCACGTGTGGAACGGGCTGCCGGCTTTTTTGAGAAACAAGCGCGGGCGCCGCTGCGCTTGTCTGAAAATGGCCTTAGGGTGCAATGATTCTCCTTTCCCCTTTAATGGTGGATAGTTGTGCCCTTGGCAGTGCTGAATTGAAATCAGCTGGTCCTGAATCAACAGTCAATCCTGTCATGTCGGGAACACGGCCAAATGTTGGACAGAATTTTCGAGTCCGGGACATGTTCCACAAGGCTGTTGCACCTTGGGCTTATAATCTGTGGTGTACTTGTTCCTTTGGTGCTTCTAAAATTCCACGGCTGTGGAACTCCCTTCTGGTGGGGGTGCAGCTGGTCCTAGACCTCCCCTCTTTTCGGACAAGTTGTAAGACCTGGCTGTTCCGCCAGGCGTTTGGTGGGGGAGAGAGAGTTGATGATTTTTCACCATTTTTTGCAACCTCCATAATCTTTTGGTACCTTCCTGTGACTTGTCGGCATCTTTCTGTGACTTGTCAGTATTTTCCTTGTCCTGTTGTTATTGATTTGCCAGCTCTTGCTCTTTATCACCTCCAAGTCTGGGTGGGAAGAGGAGGCAGCAGTGCTGCTGTACTTGCCATGTCTAGTCTGTATGTACTCTGCCAGCCTTCTTCTCCTGCCAACATGCTGAACATGCCGGCACATACCACAAAGTACGGAAAGGCATTCCTGAATGGGAACAAATTAATGTTGCGAAAACCCAGTAAGTTTCCACGTGTGGCAGAGGCTGCAAACAGGCTGTTTTTGACTAAAACAGCATTAGCTGAAAATAGAGCTGAAATGAGGACCTGCAAGGATGGATATATCCAATGAATTTCCAGTACCCCAATTGACTTGATAACGTCGGGTTGACTTCCGGGTACCAATGTTAACTTTCGGTACTGATTTTTTTCTATTTTTTACTTATCAATTTATCGACTTCTGACACATATTTATTGATTTTTCCATCCTGAAACAATCAACTTCTGGTCCTGGAAAGTCAACTTCTGATCCCAGGAAATCAATTTCTGATCCTGATTTTTTTGTTTACTTCCATCCCGATTTTTTAGTTTTCTGTCCCAATATGCTGATCAAGAATCAGAATTTAAAAATTGGTACTGGAAGTCACTGACTTTTGGGGTTTCCTGGTAGCCAGTCGGAACCCAGGTAACCCTTTGGCACCCAATGCAGTACCCAAAAATGTGGGTATTACCCATAGGTGCTAAATTAAGTACCCATTTCAGTCGTCATTTCAGCTCTAGCCTTTAGCTTGACAATGTGAGACAGAGCAGTGCTCGTACCCCATTTTTACAGGGGAGGATCCAAAGCACAATGAGCCTAGAACTAAAGTTCACATCATCAAAGAGTAGCACTGTAGCAATTTGTCTTTGCTCCAGGACAGTGACTTTTTGAGGACAGTGTGATCTCACTACTTCAGAGAAATCTGGTTCTTGCTTCAGAATGACTCACTCCTAATTACAAAATCAGGATGAAATTTCTCATGTTTCGGAAAATTTTTCTTTAACTGTATCTGCTGGAATCACCAACTGATCTTCATCATGTGGCATTGGGTGCAACCTTGGCCTCTTTAAACTCAGTAACAAAACTCCCATTGACTTGACTTTTAGAGGGTTAGGATTTCACCCACAATCAGAAAGTCATTGCATTTCAGAAACAGTAGCTCTTACTGGTTCTAGTATTTTTTGGTAGATTTTAGAAGGTGCATATTTAAAGTAACAACTACAGCTGAGCTGGCAAATATTGGCTCCTGCCATATCAAAGGCCTGTTTGACTTTGGAACCTTAACTCAGGTCATGTCACAGGGCCAAACAAATAACATTTCTGTTTCTAGTCACCACCCTTTTTTGGGTCCAGACCCGTGACACAAATTGCTGGTGCTCAGTATGTCTGAAAATTAGGCCTTTTATTCTTGTCGTACCTTGGCTTTCCCAACTGTAATGTAGGTCACAATCTTCAAAACTTTTGCTTTCTGTTTTGCAGAGGTGCCCTACAGCTTTGTTAATATTTTTAAAACTCATGGAGATCTTTAGATAAAAAGGAGTTATGAATACAAAGTATTGCTTACTAAAATATAAAAACTGTAGCTTAATAATGCCATTCTGCATTTTTAAATGGATCTGTCCTAGACGTACTGTAGGATCACAGATATTGATATATACTCCCCCCTTTTTGTGCCATATCCAAAGAAGACTTCTATCAATGCACGTATGCAACATTTGTCAAGTTTTATGTCAAGTCTTCTATAGAAAGTGTTCATTCATCATGATCAATGTTGTCTAGGGAGGGGATCTATAACAACTGAAACAAAATCATTAATTCAGACCTAACCATATGAGCGGAATCCAAAGATGCCTCCAGCTCATCAGAAAAGAAGACCAAAACCCAGAGACTGCTAAGATGTTGATGCAATTAAGGGGATGTGCAACAGTGTGAAGAGGGAAATGTGAGCTAAAATTGGGATTACTTTAAGGATCATTGGAAGGAGAGCAAATCCAGGACAGCTGATGTCTGTGGCAAACTCAACTCTGATCTGTGCATACTGTCCATGAGTACCAAGTGCAGCCTTAGAGAGGAATTTCCTGTTTTTACAGAACAGGTATATAGCTAGGTTGGAATGGGGCTCTCTGGTGTAGAAGATGGAATGCCTCCCCCCCGCTAACCTTGGAAACCATTAATAAGAGAGAATTGAAGTTTAATTTGTTTCTCCCTCTGTTCCCCCTTCCCTGTCTTCCCCTCCCCCTGTCTTTAGTTTGTAAGCTCTCAGGCAAAGACCGTGTCTATCTTATTCTTTGTAAACTACCAGGTACATCGCTGGTGCTATATAAATGCTTATAATAATAATAATAATAATTAATAATTGAGCCTATTCAATTGATTAAACAGACAGGGGGAAGGCGCCAGGGAGGGGGTTATGCACGGCTGGCCTAGGAATCGGGCGAAGGCAGGAAAGGGGTGGGTCTTGGCTCAGGTATCAGTCCACCTCTCCCCTCTTCCCAAGAACACCTGCTTACGGGCCTATGAGACCCCCAGCCACCTTGGGGTGTGGGGTTTGACTCCCCCTCCCCTTTAAAATGGTCTGTGCACCTGGGCTAGACCTCTCTTCCTCCAGTGTGGCAGCCCAGGTCAAGAAAAACCCACCTGCCCAACCATTGGGAACACATGTATTTGTTTATGATGTACATTTGAACTATCCTGCTGTATTAATGACTTAGAAGACATTTTATGCACCCCCGAGATTGGGTTGTGGTTTTTGCCTTCTCCGTAGCAGGTCATTTTGTGTTCCCAGTAGGACAATTGGGATGCCAAGCAGTGGTTCTGCTGTTGAAACTGTAAAACAGATGTCAACTTGGGAACTATTAATAATAGAGAACTGAAGGTTAATTGGACCTCTTAAATGGATTAAACAGACAGGGGGCAGGCGCCGTGGAGGGAGCTATGCACGGCTGCGCTGCTAGTCCTACCCCCTGCCCAATTTCAGGGTGAGGGAGCACTATGCCCTGTGCCTGTGGCGCTCCTGTAAAGTGGAGGCAGGTTGACTGCCTCCCCCATGTTGACAGCTGTTTGTGGTTCCCTTGCTGACATTTGCCCAGGGTATGCCCTTTGATGGGTGTTACCCTCGAGATTGATTGCAGGCACCTGCTGTACAAAGTGCCTGAAAGTGATGCCAGGTATGCCTGGGGAGGGGCCACCTATTGTTATGCTAATAAAGTGGCAGCATATGCCCATCTTACCTGTTGTGTGTCTGTGTGATTCCATGTTACCTGCAATTTTAGCATTTTGTGTTGGGACTCTATGGCCCTTTTCACACAGACACTCTAACACTGATAAAATGGGTGTTACATGTTGCAGGGCACTCATAGAGCACACCTGCAGCCCCCTGCAACATGTAACATCCATTTTATTGGTGTTAGAGTGTCTGTGTGAAAAGGGTCATAGTAAATTGCAAGGCACTGTTGGGATCAGGTTGCAGACGTACGGGTTGAATTTACACCCTTGTGTATAGAAATAGCACAAAGCACAGTGTTCCTTTCAACAGCAGTGAGCTTACATGTATACGCTCTTGTATTCCATGTAATGCTTAGAAGTTGTCAGAATCCAGCCAGAGCAGCAGCAACCATCGGAGCAAGCATGGCTAATTATTTCCTTTTTGGTGAATTTTTTTTTTAATGAAATAGGGCAGGTGGTAAATTCTGAGGAAGTCAGAAAAGGTGTCTCAAAAAGCTGAAGAGGAAAAGCCGCACCCATCCCAAGCTTCTCCCCCCCCCCTCCCTTAAACCAGTCGTTATACCTATGGCGGTCAGTCACATACACATAGGCAGGCCTTGCTTGTTTTATGGTTAGTAAATGTGGCTCCTTGGATCCTCGACACAGGGTCATCACAGTGTTCCTCTTGTGTAAGTTGCAAATATGCAACAATGTACATTTTAAAACAAGTTTCATATTTGAGTGCCTGCTGTTAGGATTTAGAATTTTCAGATGACAGTAGGAATTAATAGTGACAATGACATCAAAGAAACCAATGTGAAGATTAGAAAGAGAAGAGTTTGAAAGATCCTATACTAGAGTGACGCATTCAGGATGCAGAGATTTAGTAGTGTGATTGTACTGTTATTATACTTCTTCTGTAGAACTCATCATCATCTCTCCTATGTGGGGTTTTGACCGGGTCCTTTCACTCCCCCCAATTTGGCAATTTCAGACTTACAATGGAGTTTTGTTTTTTTCTCCCCTTCTAATTGGGGCTGAGTGTTCGTTCCTTATGCAATTCATTGTTTCAAACAAGGAAGCTGCACTAAAGAGTTAACTGCTTCCAATTGTAGCTATGTTAGTGGCAGGCATGTTACAAAGCCCCATACAATACCGTAGAATAAATGGTGGTCAACTCATTACAATTAGGCATGGCCGTAATGAAGAACCAGCAGAGATAAAAGAGGGCATGGGGAAAACCAGACCTTTGACAAATGGTTTGTATGAAGGGAAATTATCGCTAAAAGGGAGGCAGTTAATTGGTTTAAAGCATAGGGGTAATGCCTTCTGCTTTGAAGAGGTATGTAGAAGACTTTTAAAGCCTGGAAAATTGACAGGATGCTAGCTGCTGAGAAACACAAAACAGTCCCAGGCAATACTGTACTTGGTTATTTCTGAGAAGAAAGAGCGGCTCGAGCACTGACAGGTGTACCAAACTCACTATGTGAGCAGGAGCCAGTGGTCTGTACAATATGTAACACGACCACTCTTTGAAGCTTTCTTTTCACCAGAACAAGAACACAAGTACATTATTGCAATGCAAGTCCTTAACAGAGATACTGGCCCCTATGCGTAGTGTTTAGGAATCCAGCTTCCTTAACATTGTACAGGATCTGATCTGTGGAGGACTCTTTCTCCCTGTTTTAGTATTCACTCTGAATACGGACTATGGCACGTCCCTGTTCCATTCACTTGGTCTGTCTTACCAGTCCAGCAGCATGGCAGCAGCCCATATGCAGCTTTCTTTGAAATGATGCATTTCCATAAGCAGGTCACCACCTTTTACTGAAGCCATTTGTAGAAGACACCCAACATAACATAACATAACATAACATAACATAACATAACATAACATAACATTTTAATTTATATCCCGCACTCTCTCCGAAGGCTCGAGGCGGCTCACAGCATCATAAATACAATTACTGGGATAAGCAATATCATAACCAGCATAAGCAATATCATAACCATACATATCAAAAACAAACCCACCCAACTAATACCTCCTTTGACCAATGCCTACACACCAGGCAGATGGTCCCATCACTCAGCCAATCTATACCCTGCTGCCACCAGGGTATCCAGCTGCCTCCACCCCTCTCTCACCGGGGGGAGTCAGCTGCCTCCACTTCCTCATCAATAAAGTACCCACCCCCTCCATAATACAACCCTATCAAAAAAGCCCACCTTGGCCCCATAACTGGCCAAGGCAGACCCCCTGAACAATATTAAATAATCAAACATTTGCAATTCAACAATTCCCCAGGCAGCCTCTCCTTTAATAAGAGGCATACCCCCAACAACTCCCTCCCACCTAATCACAAATAAATAAATAAATAAATAAATAAATTNGAGGGGTCGGACAGGGGAGGTGTTGTGAGCGCCCTCCGCCTGCCCCTGGCGAATGCGATGCCATGTAAGCAGGAGGCAACTATATCCCCGTCCATGCAGAGGAACCAGTCCAGCTCCTACATAACATAACATAACATTTTAATTTATATCCTGCACTCTCTCCGAAGACTCGAGGCAGCTCACAGCATCATAAATACAATTACTGGGATTTCTCTCCCACGCAGGGGACCCAGCATAAGCAATATCATAACCATACGTATCAGAAACAAACCCACCCAACTAATACCTCCTTTGACCAATGCCTACACACCAGGCGGATGGTCCCATCACTCAGCCAATCTATACACTGCTGCCATCAGCTGCCTCCACCCTTCTCTCACCGGGGGGAGTCAGCTGCCTCCACTTCCTCATCAATAAAGTACCCACCCCCTCCATAATACAACCCTGTCAAAAAAGCCCACCTTGGCCCCATAACCGGCCAAGTCAGACCCCCTGAACAATATTAAATAATCAAACATTTGCAATTCAACAATTCCCCAGGCAGCCTCTCCTTTAATAAGAGACATACCCCAACAACTCCCTCCCACCTGATCACAAAAATCAGACCCCTCAACCCCCGACTGGCCCGAAGGGCCACACCCTTTGGCGGCGGCCCTTTGGCTTGTGGACGACAGCCCCACGGCCACCAGCGCGTTGCTTTTCAAGCTGCTGGGGGTATGTCCAGGTGGGAGGGGAAGGGTGAGCAGCCCTTCCCCTGAACATGAAGGGAGTGTGGAGGAGTAGGATGAAGTATAGTTTTATGATGGGTGGAAGAATGCCACTGTTTCTAGAGGCAAGGAAAGGGTTAAACCTAAGCATTGCCTCACCCTCCAAATGACCACTACAATGTACCCAACCATCTCCATACTAGAATTCAGAACTCCTGGCATGAAAGCGACACAGCTTAACTACCCAGCTATAATACTATTGCTGTTGCGGTAGCATGACAAACAGCTATCAGGCAATATGCAGAGTTTTTCTCCATGTGGCTGAATAAACAGTAGCTGCCTGCCCTTCTTCCTGTAGCTCTGGCAATAGAACTGGGGAATGGTGTTTGGTAGGTAAAGGATTCAAACTTGTCTCTTGTAATAAACAAATGTTGCAAATTTTTTTGTTTATTTTTAAGAGCTTTTTTAAAGCAATAACAAAAAAACCCCAAAAAACAACCCATAACCCAATCAGTCCAACTTTAGTGTTAGGCAATGAAGCATTACCTAACTGGACTATGGAGAAAATGCACACAGGAGAAGTGTGAGAAGAGACGTGGGTTCTAGTTTGCTCTGTGTTCTCTACTCTTGTGTCGCCTCTCCCTCACCTTCTTTAAAGAATTTCTCTTCTCTCCCCCACCCCCACACTATCTGTGGGGGAGAGTGATTGTCCCTGCCACACTTTAGGGAGAGGAGGCTGCAAAGGGTGCTGGCAGGAACCTATGGTCCCTTTCCCCTCCCCCATTTTGGGTTTGGCAATTGTGGCAGGAAGGTTTGAGGATAAGGAGGATGGGCAGAGTGGGGATTTGAAATTTATTTTATTTAACACATTTGATTGCCCCGCTCCTCCTTCTCCAGGCAGCTCAGGGCGGCTTACATGTAAAAACAATAAAACAACAGCTAAAACAGCACAATAAAAGTGAAAG
Organism: Sphenodon punctatus; assembly: GCA_003113815.1. Classification (NCBI taxonomy): domain Eukaryota; kingdom Metazoa; phylum Chordata; class Lepidosauria; order Sphenodontia; family Sphenodontidae; genus Sphenodon; species Sphenodon punctatus. The sequence continues at coordinate 6,345,581 of QEPC01011684.1, forward strand.
CAAAAAAATAGATCTCCCTCCCCTCTCCCTAACCCACAACTCCCCAACCCTAAACCCCATCTCCCCAGCCAAACGCCTGGCGGAACAGTCAGGTATTAGTCATACTCCGGAAGTAAGGAAGGTCTAGGGCCATCCAGGCCTCCACCAGGAGGGAATTCCACAGTTTAGGTTCAGCCACCGAGAATGCCTTCTCCATAGTGGCTCCCTGGGCCACATGAGGGACCTCAAGGAGGGTGCTCCCGGCCGACCACAGGGGTCGCTCCACAGCAGAGTGAAGTGATCCTGTAGGTAAATCAGGCCAAGGCCGTATAGGGCTTTATAGGTTAACACCAAAACCTTGAATCGGGCCTGGAAGACTATCAGCAGCCAGTGCAGAGTCTGGAGCCCCAGAAATGGAGCTGTTGCTCCCATTCAGGAGTTTCACTCAGGAAAATGTGTGGGCAGGGCTTGTCCCTGCAGGATCTACCATGAAAAGAGCAGCCAGGCATTAGGGATGTAAGAATGCGGTTCGGATGTTCAGAGTTTGGACCGAACTCGGTCTGTTCGGACATCTGAACCGAATGTCCGAACTGAACTCGAAAATGGCCGAACAGTTAGATCATGTTCGGATGAGTTCAGGGGCGGGAAAAACGTGACTTCGGGTGGGAAAAACATGACTGGAAGGGGGAGGCAGCTGAGGAGCAGACTTCCTGGCACCAGGGGTGGAGACCAGGGGTTGTTCCAGGGCAAAAAGATACAAAAAAGAAATCTTTGAATTCAGTATCGGTATCGATAGCGCTATTTATTTCGAATGTTCAGCCAAGTTCGGCTGAACCGAACTCCGCCGAACTGAACAACTGAACCCGAACTCAGGTTTCGAACCGAATGTCCAAACATCCAAACTGCATTCTGTTCGCACATCCCTACCAGGCATCAGAAACAGCACTGGGACAATGAAGTCCAACTCACCTGCCTGCTTGGACTGGCACTACAGGCTCAGTTGGTTGCCTTAATTGCGGAAGGGAAGGAATTTTTCCTTAGGTCTGGGCAAATTGGACAAAGTCCCAAAGGTTTTTTTTCACCTTCATTGTAGTGCCTTCCCCCCCAATGTGCAGGTTGTGCAACTGAGGGGACGTTTGAGTTGGGTGGTTCTTCCTTTTGTTAATTTGTCACAACTTGGCAGTCCAGTATCAGTGGAAAAAGAGAGCTCATGAAACAGGAACAGAACAGAACTTATGAAGGTTGAGGCACCTCCTCCTGAGGTTTGGGAAGGGGGAGCCATTCAGGGAATAAGTGACCCCTTCACCCAACCCTGGGGGTAGCGGAGGCTGTTCTACTAAGCAGGATACACACTGTCCCTAGTTCATGCAGGAACTGTTACTCTTCCCTCAGGACCACAACATAGGAGGTCCAGGTGACTGGAATGGGAATGGATCAGGAGAATCCATTCGGGATCAGTGAGCTGAGGTGCTACACATGTGTTGCAGAGTAATAACTGATCGCAATCAGTAATGACAAATGCAGCTGAAGGTTTAAAACAGAACTTTACTTAAGCTTTCTCAGGCACAGATCCTTAGTTGCATCTAGCTAGTAAGAAGACAAAATGGAGACTGAGACAATGAGAGAGAAGGGAAGAAGGAGTGGTTACACAAAGGAATTCAACTGCAAAACCCCATCTCCCTTCCATGTACACATAAACTTAGCAGCGCCATCTGGTGGCTCTATAGTCAATTACTGTTCTTAATACAGCAGGCATTAACTTATGGATGTTGCATATACCAACACCCTTTCTCAACAGACAGAAGTTAACCTACTATGCCCATTTTACTTAGTAGCTTTCGGTGGCGCTCTCCTGCTAAAGGTTTTGTCAGGGCATCTGCTACCATGTCTTCTGTAGGACAATATTGCATGTCTATAAGTCCTTGTTCTTGCGAGTCTCTTAGGAAATGATATTTCACGTCTATATGTTTGGTCCTCGGGTTTACTCTTTCCGTTTGTGCGAGTACAATACAGCCTTGGTTGTCTTCCAAAATTTGTATAGGGCTGTTCAGTTCTTTTCCCAAGTCTGTGAGCAATTGTCGTAGCCAAATTACCTCTTGACTAGCATGCGCGGCTGCAACATACTCGGCTTCTGTTGAGGAGAGTGCTACTGTGGTCTGTTTCTTGCTAGACCAACTGATGGGTCCCCCTCCTAGCAGAAATAGCCAACCACTGGTGGATTTTCTGTCAGAGCTGTCCCCAGCCCAATCTGCATCTACATATCCTGTCAGCTTACATCCAGAAGTTGCAGGTAGCTGCAGTTTAAGGTGTGCGGTTCCCTTCAGGTAGCGCATGACCCTCTTTACCGCATTCCAGTCTTTCTGACTTGGTGCTGATACTTTCCTGCATAGGATTCCTATTGCTGCTGCAATGTCTGGTCTAGTGATGGTGGCGATATACAATAGTTTCCCAATTGCGCTTCTGTATTGTCGGTTGTCTGGCAGTTGCATGCTTTGTTCTTCAGTCTCCTTCAGGTGGTTAGTTTCCATGGGAGTGCTTACTGCCTTGGCATCTTTCATTCCGAAGCTTTCTAGCAATTCTTCTATTTTATGCCTTTGGTTGAGGAGATAACTTCCATTATCATCTCTTTCTACTTGTATGCCTAGGTAATGTGTTATGTTTCCTAGGTCTTTTGTCTCAAAGTTTTGATTCAGGGTTTTCATTATTCCGCGGTCATCCCCTTCTTGCTCATAGCATATCAATATGTCATCAACGTAAATCAATATGAAAAACCATCTGTCATCCTGTTTCTTTGAATATAAGCAAGGATCCGCTTTACTTCTGATGAAATTTTCCTTTGTGAGTACTGTGTTTATTTTTGTATTCCATGCTCTGGCCGTTTGTTTGAGTCCATATATGCTCTTTTTCAACTTGCATACAAGGTCTAGTCTTTCGGTGTCTTTGAATCCTGGTGGTTGTTCCATGTAGATGTCTTCTTTTAGTTCTTCATGTAGTAATGCTGTTTTCACATCCAGATGTTTAACCTGCATTCCTTTCTCTGCTGCTATGTTCAATAGTGTCCTGATTGTGGTGTATTTGACTACTGGGGCAAACGTTTCATCATAACCTTAGCCAGATTTTTGTGAGTATTCTTTAGCGACTAGTTGGGCCTTGTATCGTTCTGCCTTGCCTTCGGCATTGTATTTGATTTTAAATGTCGACTTAAATCCTATGGTCTTTCTGCTCATTGGTAGCGTACACAGTGTCCAGGTTTGATTTTCATGCATGGACTTTATTTCTTCTGTTGCTGCCTTTGCCCATTTGTTGTGTTCCCCTTCTGACATTTGTAAGATGTCTTCCCATGTCGATGGCTCAGACAGTCTGTCGGTACTTGCTTTGTAGGACAGGTGGGTGAGTGGTTTGCCTTTATTTTCCCTGGTAGATTTTCTGATTTCAGCATCTGCAGATGATCAGGTTTGTTCCTGCATCTCAGTTGAACTTATGCTGATTTCAACTGTTTGTTCCTTGGTTGCACTTAAGCAATACAGGTGCTCATCTGCATAGACTCTGGCTAGGACCCTTGTCCCCTTCTGGATCGTGCATTCATTACCCCGGAACTTGACAGTGAGCCCTTTCTCTGTTAGGCGTTTAACAGATAGGAGTCCTCCCTCTAAGCCAGGTAAATATAGCACATCCTTTACTGGTATTGCTAGTGTGCCTCTGTGTGGCTTGTTGCAACTTAGAATTCCATCACCAATACCTTCTGCACTGATGCTGCTTCCATCAGCGAGGTATATCTCTTCTTTGTTGCTTGGGTCCAACACTGTGAAAAAAACTCTTGTCGCTGGTCATGTGACTTGTGGCTCCAGAGTTGACACACCAGTCATGTGATGAGTTGGCCTTTGTTGCTCTAAAACATCCTCTCCACTGTTCTCTGGTTGTGTCACTGGTTGTAGTCTTGACCCTTTGCGTAGGCACTTGTGGAGATCACTTTTGTTGTTCTGCCTTCCATATGGAGCAGTCTTTCTTTAGGTGTCCTTCTTTCTTGCACCAAAAACATGCCCTTGTTTCCTTCTTCTGCAATTTGTTGTCTGCAATTCTCAGGGCAGTTTCCTTATCCTGGTACTGACTGTCCTGCATGATTTCTTTCCTGCGCTGGAATTCATCCATGAGTCTCCCTTTTACAAATTCCAGTGTTAGACCTACCTCAGGTCTTGTCTCTAGGGCATTTATGAGGGCGCTGTATGATTCAGGCAGGCTGCAGAGAAGTAAGGCCGCCACATGGTTGTCTTTTATCTCTTCACCGATGCCTTGCAGTTGTGCTACCACTTCCAGCATTGAATTTATGTGATCCTGCATCTCCTTCCCTTTACCAAGTCTCATCTGGTACAGTTTCCTTAGGAGAAACAGCTTACTGTTCAAGCTGGTCCTTTCATGCAGCTTCTGCAGTGCATTCCACATGCCCTTTGCTGTGGCCTCCTCCCTTATGTGGATTAACTGGTCATCTTCTACTAGCAGGCTTATGGTTGCCTTTGCCTGTCTGTTCTTCCTGTCCCACTCCTCAGGGTTTGCTGCAGGTCTGTCTGTGGTGATCACCTCCTACTGGTCATCTTTGGATAGGAGAATATTTTGAATTTCCACAACTGGTAGTTTGTGTTATTCAGCTTGCAGACTGAAAGCTTTAATTCAGAACTGCTGGCCATGCTTGCTTCCCTCCCCTCAGATTGGGATTCTGGTTCTTCTGCTTACTTACAGTTAGTAGGTCTCCTCTGGGAGTTTCCTTTGGGTCTCTTTTCTTTTCAGCTCACTTACAGACTTTAGAGTTGTTCTGGGCTGTTCTGAAGAGGTCTGGACCCATAACCTGTTACAGGGTAATAACTGATTCGCAATCAGTAAGGACAAATGCAGCTGAAGGTTTAAAACAGAACTTTACTTAAGCTTTTTCAGGCACAGATCCTTAGTTGCATCTAGCTAGTAAGAAGACAAAATAGAAACTGAGACAATGAAAGAGAAGGGAAGGAGTGGTTACACAAAGGAATTCAACTGCAAAACCCCATCTCCCTTCCATGTACACATAAACTTAGCGGTGCCATCTGGTGGCTCTATAGTCAATTACTGTTCTTAATATAGCAGGCATTTAACTTATGGATGTTGCACATACCAACGTGTTGGTTAAAGGGGTATGGTTCTGGGTTTGTTCTGGTTTGGCTTGTTTACCCCTCCCATGTTTTTACCCAGATTGCCATTTTTTATGGTTAATAAAGAGTTGTGGCCAGTTTAACCCAAATTCTCTGTCTGTAGCCTCCTTTCATTTTTAAAAAAAAACAAACCCTTAAGAAACTTCTGTAAAGTCAAAGGGCTGTAAGTCCTGCATAGAAAATCATTGATCAGGGACACTTCCGGTTTGCCTGCAATGTCAGACTGGTGCATGGTCTAACATGGTGGTTTTAGCAGTCCTGGAAAGACTCTAACTTCAGCTCAGTAAACCACCCTGAGGAGGGGAAAATACTGAAGTAGCTGGGGAGTCTGTTGACTCTTCTTCTGGAACCTAAGAATAATAATACCTGTACTAGGTGTTCATGTTTACAGACATGGGGCAGAAGACTAAGCCTGCTTGGTATTATCAACTTGTTTAACAAGCAAGAGTCTCCTGGCTCCTTCTCTGTCACCTGATTAATGCAGGGATATGTGAGCATACATGCTTTAAGGTTTTCATGTGAATAGGAGATTATGGAAGCTCACACCATCTGAGGGATGGGGACCCAACTTTTGTATGGAAACTTCTCCATGGGATAACTATTTCTGGATATTTGGTGTTTGAAACCTACGTCAGTCTGGCTGTTGGGCAAAGACTCCCAGGCAGTTTCAGGACTTTTCAGGTGAAAAATGGATTGTTGGCAGCCCTCACCAAAGATAATGCCTGAACTACAACAGCATCCAGATTGACTTCTTTATCTAAGAACAGAAGGCCACAGCACAGAAGATGTTACAGAACATTAACATTACACCCAAAGCTGCATCCTACTAAGAGAAGCAAAACCCGAGTTGGGCAAGTGAAGCTGAGGTAAACTACAAAGAAGGATATTTTATTCCTGTCTGCCACGTGCCTATTCAGACAAAGTGCATTTTGAAATGCATACACTGTGGCATTTGCCATTTGCATTTGGGAATTAATTTAGAGAGCAGTCAATCTTTCTGGAAAATACCCTACAAAATGCAACTAAAGGAAGTGTAAGGTGAGAGCCTATGCAGAGCAGAAGGGAGTATTGCATGATATGATATGGACAAATACGATGAAGTCTGGAGCTTTACTGGCATCTCTTAATTTGCTCAGATTCCTTCTTGCCATGGGTGTAGCTGCATGTAAATTGGAGACAGGAAGGGGATGGTGCACTGTCCTCCTAAATAGATGCATCCTCTTTTGCAGTAGCTGCCCTCACTTCCATGAGTTCTATGCTGGCCTTCTGTATGTAGGCCTTGCTGTTTCTGAAATTTTGTGGATGCCAAGCTTGCTCTCTAAGGCAACTCTGAATGCATGGTTCTTAGCAGGGGCGGCTGGTGGGTTTTGATATTGGAGGGGCACTGAAGCAGTAAGGCTTGGCCGGCGGGCCTAGGGGCGGAGCCAGGGGGATGGTAGGCCAGTGGCATGGCATAACCCAGCAGCAAGGAGTTCCCAGGGTTAACATGAGATGGAAGAAAACACAGTCTACATGCACATCAAGCTTAAAATAAATAATTTGTAAACCCAAAACACAGGGAAACACCCAAAACACTGGCATAACACTGGCATAACACCCAAAACACTGGCATAACCCAGCAGCAAGGAGTTCCCAGGGTTAACATCGGATGGAAGAAAACACAGTCTACATGCACATCAAGCTTAAA
>QEPC01011684.1:6357145-6371043 GCA_003113815.1 Sphenodon punctatus
CGGGTGAAGGGTAGGGCTTGTATACTAAGGCAAGGGTTTGTAATGGGGAACACAGGACCTAGATTTTAAGGGCAGGAGGAACTGGGATACCCACACACCAGAAATCCACTTTACTATCACTCTAATACACACAGGACAGGACTAACATAAACCAGCCACTCACCACTGACTCCAGGGACAAGGGGGGAATGACACAAGGAATACACAGGCTCACAGAACTTTCACTCCACAAGGATGCAACACGATGCTCCAGATAAGCGAGGGGGCCAGTCTCTCAGAAATGATTACCGGCAGTGGCTCATGGCCCCGCCGGTTCTATTTGTAGCCCTTTACTTGATTTACATCAGGTGGACTCTGGGCGGGGCTCCTCACCTGCCTCAGAGTCATTCATTGTACTTTTACTTGCCAGAGAGAGGGGCGGGGTCAGGAGAGCACGTCAGTGCAAAAGGCAGCTCCACCCTTTTAAGATTGTTAACAGCGGCACCCCCAGCCTCCTGGGAAACCCATTATTGACGGATGTGAGCCGAGCGGACCCTGGCAGTGAGACTTAAGATGCTATGCCCCTAATCATGTTTCAGATTGGGACTTTGGCATGTTTGAAAGCTTTCTACAAAACCCTGTGCTACAGCTATATTGTGTTATAGAGTTGCACATTGTGAAAAAGGCCTGCATACAGTTTCCAAAAAGATGAATAGGATTTCCCCCCTCTTAATAAAATTAAAATCCTAGGGGGGATATAGAAAGGTAGAAGGAAATTGAACTTTTAGAGAGTAAATTACTATTACTTGCATATCTATGGCTATGCACAAAAAAACTCTTTCAATAATTTAATCAACTTCCTTTTTAAATAAGTTGTCAGAAGATGTAAAAATGGTGTTAACACTGGCCTTTTAAAGGGGGTCATACACCAATTCCAGGTCAAATACTCTTTTTCTTCACATGGAGAATGCCCACACTGGAGCAAAGAGTTCATGCACAAAACACACCTGCACTGGGACCTGGGGAAGGAAAACACCATCCTGCATTCCCCTATGGTTCAGGTGTTGTCATGTGTGAAGGGGCTTTTTCACTGTGGCGAACACATGCACAACCACCCCAACCTTGTGGTGTTAAAGAGCACTGTGGACACAACATAGGACATCCTGTCCTTATTATTCTGTCACAGACAAACGTTTTCCTTATCTCCTCTAAAGTAGATGAGGTTAATTCTTAAGAAACCTGCAGTAAAACCCTTGAAGTTCTGAGGACAGCTGTGGAGAGCAGGCATGCTCATGCAGAAGTCCTGCGTCTCTAAATTGCATCTTGGTTCTCCTTACCCTATGGCAGTGTTCTCATCTCAAACTTTTTTTGAACCATGCCCCCCTCCACTTCCTTATAGTATTTGAGGCACCTCCTATACCACACACACATGCACACACTTTGCTTCCTCCCTTCCTAGTTACTTCCCCTTTCTCTTCCCCCTTTTCTTTGATCCCCTCTCCCTCTTGCCACCCCATTATTTTGGAAATTATCTCTAGTTCAGTGAGAGTGGAGCTAGTTGTTTGCCAGCTGTGATCCTTCTTCAACTTCCCCCCATGCTCAGAATACTCTATGCACTCCCACTAGGGAACCAGCCCTTCAGTTTGAGAACCACTCCTCTTAGATACCATGCCTCCAAAAGTCCCGATTGCCATCTGCTTCCTAGAAACTCCAGGGTAGCATTCTTAGAAATGCTCCCAGTTCCACATGAAGGACCCCAGAGCTAGGCTGAGTTCTGGAGTCTCAATGCATGGATGAGATGATGGCACAGGGAGGAGGACTTTAGATTCATAAGGAACTGGGGAACCTTTTGGGGAAGTGGAAGCCTAATGCCTATACCAATAGGATGGGCTTCACCTTAACCAAAATGGAAACTGACTGCTGGCACTAAAAATTAAAAAGGAGAAAGCAGTTTTAAAACTAGAATTGGGGTAAAGCCGACAGGCGCTGAGGAGTGCATGGTTCAGGTCAAGGCATCTCCAAAGGATGCTGTTAATTCAGGGGAATTAGAATATCCTAAAATAGAGGATAGGAATGAAGACAACAGAGCTTACGTGGAAATCTGTGGAGAACAGACAAACTTAAGTGATCCCAAAATAACTGAAATAGTTACTTATAATGAGCAAAATAAGAGTAAAAGGAATAGGTTTGAGTGTCTATATACAAATGAATATTGTAAGCTGTCCCAGGCCACTTGCAGCAGGATGGGCAGGGTATTAAATGATTTTATAAATATAAATAAATAATGAATGCTAGAAGTCTAAAAAGTAAGATGGAAGAATTAGAGTGTATAACACTAAATTAAAATATAGACATACTAGGCAGACCTATCCCCATGAAATTTCCTTTGTCCAGTAACATCAGTCCATACAAGCCAATGATTGACTCTCGCGCTGTGGTGCCACCTGTCAATCACTGCACACAAGCCAATCAGATGTTTGCTTGCTTCTGGTAATCCATGCTTGGGTGACATCACAGCATAAGAGCCAATCAGTGACTTGCACTGGCTGATATCACTGCCCTTCCCAGCCCTGGTGTGCTGCCCCCTACATAGAGCAGCAGCAGCAGCAGCAGCAATGGTAGCAGGTTGCAAAATTAATTGCCTTGATATTCATCCATTTGTTGTTGGCCACTTAGTAAGCTTCGCTCGCTTGGAACTTGGGTATTCCTTACTTTGTCTTTATTCATGTCTTTCCTTCTTGCCAAGTCTCCTTCCTCCTGCATGATGTGTCACAGATGACTCTTCAGGGGCTGCAGGTCTGCATCTTTGAAGCTTTTCCAAGAAATGAAAAGAAAAACTAACAAAATACTAGAGGTGGGACCCCGGCCCATTACCGGCTACTGGATTTACCGGTTACTGGTTCTCTAAAAACCGGATTCCCGGATTAAATCCGGTATGCCGGTACCGGATTTATTTCATTGATTTCAATAGGGCGCTGTGTCCCCATTGAAATCAATGAATTCCTTCCCCCTCCCAGGCTGCGCGGGTGGAAGGGGGGACACCCCCCACCCACCCTGCCCAGCCTGGATTTTTGTTTAAAAAAAGACTCAGAGGCGAGCCCACCCCCCAGCACCAGCGGCCGCGGCGTCCCCGCAGCCGCCGGTAAGTATGACCCGATCCCTGGGGGGGTGGGGGTGTTTAACACCCCCACCCCCCCAGGGATCACCCCTACAGCCCGCTTGCCGCTTACCTTTCGGAGCTGCGGCGGCGGCGGGCGGTCCGGCGGCCTCAGCGCCGGCTGTGGCTGCCGGCGTCAGAGACGCTCTAGGCCTTCCGGGGAAACCCGGAAGTTCCCCGGAAGGCCTAGAGCGTCTCTGACGCCGGCAGCCACAGCCGGCGCTGAGGCCGCCGGACCGCCCGCCACCGCCGCCGGAGCTCCGCAAGGTAAGCAAGCTATGAACTTTAGTAGGGGTGATCCCTGGGGGGTGGGGTGGGGTTAAACACCCCCCCCCAGGGATCGGGTCATACTTACCGGTGGCTGCGGGGACGCCGCGGCCGCTGGTGCTGGGCTCGCCTCTGAGTCTTTTTTTAAACAAAAATCCAGGCTGGGCAGGGTGGGTGGGGGGTGTCCCCCCTTCCACCTGCACAGCCTGGACTCGGGGAGGGTTTGTTTTTTTTAACTTTTTAAGGCTTTAAGTTTTTACATTGCAGCCATTTTTAAATGGCTGCAATGTAAAAAAATCCGGTACCGGGAATCCGGTACCCGGACCGGATTTACCGGGTTGAATCCGATAATGCCGGTACGCCCGGTACCGGCATTATCGGATACCGGATTTACCGGTTTTCCCACCCCTACAAAATACATTAGGGGATAAAAGAAAACCCTTCCTGTAGGAAATGGGTCTGGAGATGGGAGACAGGACAGAGCAAGGCATGAGGCAACAGATCAGATAATCCACCCCCAGCAGCAGTAGCAGGAAGGACTCCCCGGGCGGGCGGGCAGTAGCAACCTGCTCTTTCCTAAGATCCAGGGCCCTGGAGTGCCTGATACCATCACCACCAGATACTGGGGCTCCTAACAGCCATGTCAGGATCCTCTGAGTTAGCCACCACAGCCAGTGACGTTAAAACTTGGAGTCTGTCTGGGAGCATGTGCACTATCTTTTCTCCCTGGAGGCATGCCAAACTACAACTCCCAGAATGCCTCCTGGAAGACAAGATGGTGTGCATGCACCCGAACTCCAGGCTTTAAAGGTACTGACTGTGGCAGCTTAGTCAGAGGTTCCCATCGCAGCTGCTTCTGAGCACCGGTGTCTGGAGGGTGGGGCGGGGGAGGTGGTGGTGCTCCAGGGCTCAGACTCTTCGGAAAGAGCAGGCTGCCATCGCCCACCCACGCAGTTCCTCCTGCTGCTGCCATTGCTGGGTGAGTTGTTGGTCCAAGCAGGCTGCTTGGGGGGGGAGGGAAGGCACCCACTGCACCCCCCACCCACCCAGCCTAGCCCAGTCCGCTCGACAGGAGCCCCAAGTGCTGGGTGTGAGGGACCTGCAGAATCGGGCCAGAAGGCCCACAGACTCCCATGGAATTATTTTTTTTTAAATTCCGCTGAAGAATCAGGGCCCTGATAATAGGAATCTCGAAGACCTGGTGGAATAATAACCAATGGGACATTGTAATACCAGGGTACAAAATCTAAATGACAGAGTATATTGAGCTGGTGGTGGGTGGCACTATATGTTAAAGACAGCATTGAGTCAAGCAGGATTAAAATTTTACAGGCAGTGAACTGTACTCTGGAATCTCTATGGATAAAAATCCCATGCAAAATGGGGAAGTGTGTAGCAGTGGGACTACACTACACTGATCAGGATGGTGAGACTGACTATGAAATGCTAATGGTTATTAGACAGGCTACTAAAGCCAGAAACACAATAAATGGGTGATTTCAATTATCCTAAAGTTGAGCGGGTAAATGTCTCCTCAGGGTGTGATGCAGCCTATGAAGGGTTAAAATTTCTAGATGCCATAAATGACTGCTTCTTGGAGCAGTCACTTCTTGCTTATGGAACCAACAAGAAGAGGAGCACTTTTGGATCTAGTCCTAAGTGGAGTGCAGGACCTGGTGCAAGGGGTAATGGTGGCTGAGCTGCTTGGCAATAGTGATTATAATATAATCAAATTCAACATACTTACAGGAGGGAGAATGACAAATAAAACTACCTCAGTAACATTTAACATTTTAAAAAGGGGAACTATGCAAAAATGAGGAAACTAGTTAGAGGGAAACTAAAAGGAGCAGTTATTTATTTTATTTATTTATTTTATTCAATTTGTATCCCGCCCCTCCTGCGAACAGCTCGGGGCGGCTAACAACTTCATCATAAAAACAATTTGAAAACAGAATATAGACCATCCATAAAAGCACTACAATAAGCTGGGATAAAAACAATAAATAAATAAGGGTGGGGGAAGATAAAAAAACCCCTAACTCCCCCTCCCCCCTCCCCAAAGGCCTGGGCAAACAGCCAGTTGCGAGGATTAAATATTTATTTAGTTTAGTTTAATCATAATTTATAACCTGCTCCCTCCTGCCCAATGGCAGCTCAGGGCGGCATACAATAGATAATAAAAACATAATATAAAATACAAACATACAATATAAAATTTTAAAAAAATCTTCGAACAAACAAGGCCTGAATAAACCAGTACCCCCCCAAGAAGAAAACCTCCCACTCACTTCCCATCCCCCTCACTGAATGCCTGGCAAAACAGTCAGGCCTTACATTGTCTGAGGGAAGGAGGGGAGATCTGGAGAGAGACAAATCTCTACCGGAAGGGAGTTCCACAGCTGTGGTGTGGCTACCGAGAACACCCTCTCGAACGTCGCCACCCGGGATACCCAGGGGACCTCCAAGAGGGCTCCCCTGGCCAACTGCAGGGACCGATCCAGGTCATGATGGATTTATTTATTTATTTATTTATTTTTACAAATTTATATCCCGCACCCTCCTACTAAACAGCAGCTCAGGGTGGCTAACAATATACAATTAAAAATATATAAAATACAATAATACAAATATAATAAATATAATATAAATATAAAATCCACATAACGGGGTGCCAAAAACCAGAAAGAAACACCCTCATCCCTAACCCTCACCCCTAACCCATCGACCTCACCAAAAGCCTGGCGGAACAGCCAGGTCTTACGTTGTTGTCAAAAGGAGGAGAGGTCTGGGGATACACGGGCCTCTGCCTGGTGGGAGTTCCACAGCCTAGGTGCAGCCACCAAGAACGCCCTCTCCATAGTCACCCCCCAAGAAACCCAGGGTACTTTGAGAAGCGCGCTCCTGGCCGATCACAAGGGTTGACCCAGAGTCCAGGGGTGAGGTGGTCCCTCAGATAGGTAGGGCCCAGGCCGTGTAGGGCTTTATAGGTAAGCACCAACACCTTGAATCGGGCCCGGAAGACTATAGGCAGCCAGTGCAAAGAATGGAGAACTGGTGTCATGTGCTCACGGTGACCTGTCCCCATAAGAAGATGGGTCGCTGCATTCTGCACCAGCTGCAGTTCCAAACCATCACCATGGATAGCCCCACATAGAGCGCATTACAATAGTCCATTCTTGAAGTGATGAAAGCATGGATGATAGTAGTCAGACCTGGTGATAGCCAGGTCAGAGTCTGAGACATATGGCCGAAGCCGCCGCACCAGATATAATTGGTGAAGTGCGCTCCTCATCACAACCCCCACCTGGATATCCAGGTGAAGCTGAGAGTCAAGGAGCACTTCCAGACTGCGAATCTGAAGGACAAGTGGGGGGTGAACCCCATCAATGACAGGGGACACCACCCTCACCGCTCTCCCCATTATCATCACCTCTGTCTTGTCAGGATTCACTTTCAGATGGCTCACCCTCATCCAGTCCCCCACAGCTGCCAGACACCAAGTAAGCACCAAGACTGCCAGGCCTGGGTCAGATGAAAAGGAGAGGTTGAGGTGCGGGTGTCATCATGGGCATTGACACCACTGAACATCAAACCCTTTCACGACTTTACCCAACAGCTGCATATACACGTTGAACAGGAGAGGGGACAGAATAGAACCTTGTGGGACTCCACACGAGAGGTCCCGGGGGGACGAAGGACATTCCTCCAGCATCACTCACTGAGTTCTCCCATCCAGGAAGGAATGGAACCATTCAAGAACAGTCCCGCCCACCCTGGCTCAGTCCTGCAAGCGAGTCACCAACATCTTGTGGTCAACTGTATCAAAAGCAGCCAAAAAAATCTTCAAAGTTTTGGCGGTCCTGCAGGTACATGGAGCCCAGGCCGTATAGGGCTTTAAATGTAATATCCAACAGCTTGAATTGGGCCCAGATGACTATGGGCAGCCAGTGCAGAGAGTGGAGCACCAGTGATATGTGCTCATGGCAGCCCATTCCCACCAGGAGGCAGGACGCTGCATTCTGCAACAGCTGTAGTTTCCAGGTCATCACCAGGTGTAGCCCCACATAGAGTGTGTTGCAGTAGTCCAATCTTGAAGTGTCAGGTATATACATACACACATTTTTATTAGGTTATTCACCATTCAAAAACATCTTACAAAAACATAGAATTGAAATAAAAACTTATTTGCTAAAATCAATAGACCATATGAAGATCAGTCTATGAGGATCAGTTTTGTCCCTGTTTTATGGATAAAGTAGAGGATTTCCAGCATATGTTTTTTGAGTTTCCATTATACACTGAGCTGCGACTAGAATGGTTGGCTCCTTTTTTTGGAACCCAGAGTATTCTGGACTAATTTCCAAAAGATAGCATTTCTTTTGAATTCTGGTAATGATAAGATTGATTATGCTGTAGCTGTATTTGTACTTCATATTTCTCGAAGAAGAAAAATGGTCTGCAAATTTTAGCAGATAAGTTTTTATTTCAATTCTATGTTTTTATAAGATGTTTTTGAATGATGAATAACCTAATAAAAATGTATGTATGTATGTATGTACCTGACTAATCTCAAAGTGATTAATGCATGGATGATGGTGGCCAGATTGGAGTCTGAGATATAAGGCCGAAGACAATGGACCAGATGGAACTTACAAAATTTCCTCCTCACCACAGCCACCACCTGGGCATCCAGGCGGAGCCATGAGTTGAGTAGCATTCTCAGACTCTGAACCTGAGAGACCAAGGAGGGATGTACCCCATCAGTAATGAGGGCCTCCACTGCCTCACCCTTTCCCACCAGCATCACCTCCGTCTTATCGAGATTCAGCTTCAGACGGCTCATCCTCATCCAATCCCCCACTGCAGCCAGACACCGAGTAAACACTGAGATTGCAGGGCCTGGGTCAGATGAAAATGAGAGGTAGAGGTAGGTGTCATCTGACATCCAACCTCAAACCTTCTCACAATCTCCTCCAAAGGCTGCATGCACACATTGAACAGGAGAGGGGACAGAATGGATCCCTGCAGACCTCTGCATGTGAGATCCATGGGGGATGATGTAAAATCCCCCAGTACCACATGCTAAGTTCTTCCAGCCAGGAAAGAGCAGAACCATTCACGAACCATTCCGCCCACCCCAGCGCGGTCCCGCAGGTGGTTCACCAGCATCTCATGGTCAACTGTGTCAAAAGCCGCTGATAGATCTAACAAAATCAGAGTGGGCCGACCTTGTGGTGTAATGGGTCCAGTAGGGGGAGGTACTCTACTGCTAGCCCCCTCCCTCCCTTGTGCCCATCACCATAACACTCGGGTTTTGCTGCCACCACCAGAGCGATGAGCTTCTGGGGTTAAGGGCTGCTCTGGAAGCCCAAACCCTGCTCCTTATTAGAGATTGCTTTCCCAGCATAAGCCAAACTTGGGAAGCGTTTTGGGTCATAGCACATACACCAGGCACTCTTGATTATAAAAAACAAGATTTATAGTTTTTACTAGCTAAGTTAACCGAATTACAAGGATACAAAAAGGTAGGGAAAAGGCATTGAACTCGTGAGCAAACACAGGCAACTACAAGCAGGTATGGTAACCCGTTTAGAGCACGTCTAAGCCTAAATGGTCAGTAACCCTGCTTCTCTGCATAGAAGGAATTACTCACAGTGTCTTTCTCTGCAGAGTAAGCACGAGTGTCTTAGCTATGCAGGGTTTGGTTCTTTCCCAGCTGGATGGAGAAAGCTGAGTGTTGCAAATTAGTCCAGCACAGCTACCGGCTGGCCATGAGGTCTCTGTCTGTGGAAATTTACTAGCCTTCTTTTAAAGGGCAACACTAGCATCTCAGCTATTGGATCCCAGCCACAGGTGACCCTGTTCAATGTGGCCAATCAGTTAGGTTACCTGGCCTAGGGTTCCTTCTTTGGTAAGGTATATAAGGTGTGGTCATTCAGATGGCCTGAGGTGAGCACATATCCTTATATGGTCTGGCAGAGTCACTTGCCTTGGGTCAGGGAGGAACCTAAGGGGCGATCTATCCAGGAGGGCTTCTCCACAGACCTTGGTTCAACTCCCGGTGCAGATTGTTGACCACAGTCACAAGTTCAGTCTCAGTGCCCTAGCCTAGATGAAAGTCGGACTGCGAAGGATCAAGGAAACTGATGTGGTCCAGATGCCCCTAGAGCTGTTGGGCCACCACCCATTCAGTAACCTTCCCTAAATTCCCACTGATCTGTAGGATGCTGCTGCAAAGAGTTGCCAGCTCCCATGGTCCATCCCATGCCTCATATACATGAGGGGAGGCACAGAAATTTTGAGGTTTCTACAAGTTTGGACATGAGTGTGCAAAGTGAGTGCAGGACACTAATCTGATTCATTTTTTTTACACCACTTTGCAGAGCTGTAAATGCCTCTGCCATGTGTCAGGTATTAGTGAATCAGTCTGTTGTAGAGTGGACATGGATAGAGATACTCCATCATGTGGATTGGTATGTACTTAATGAAAGCTACAGAAAGTTCAGAGTTTAAGAGAACCTGTCTCTTCCTTCTCCCGAATGGACATTACAAGAGCAAACTGTGTGTATCTATATCTATGGGTGTTAACAGATGAGATGGTAGCCTGGAATAGCCAGCACTGCAGCAGCTCCAGTGCCATGAGCCAGTCTAGTAGGTGTCCGTTAGATGTTTGCCACCCACCTGCCATGGGGCTGCTACTCATGGCATCATCCTGGGGAAGGTCAATGACGCCTTGCAGGACAGCCTGGGTCAATCCAGGGTACTGCACTTCCCCATGGCCAGCTCCCATCTGATGGGGGGCCACTGTGCTCCCATGTGTCCACCCTCATCTATTGGGGTGCACATAGCCTCTGTACGTGTTCAGGTCCTTTAGGACCATAGAGTCCCAGAAGCAGCAGCTAGAGAGGTCCAGGTAGTAACTCCACTTTAACAGCATTTTAACATTTCTTATGCATGTTGCAGGACTGTATTGGTCCCCTATGTAGCCCTGCAACATGCATAAGGAATGTTAAAGCAGTGTTAAAATGGAGTTAGCATCATGTCTGTTTTCACCCTGTGTCTCGGTGGTGGGGAGGGGGGTGGAGTGCAATGCTGGCCCCCATTTGTTGCGGTGTCACACTGAACACATAGGGTGTTTTCAGACGTGATGGGGCGGCTTCGCCCCGTCCCGAAAACAACCCAGAGATTCCCTGCCGGGATCACCCAGGCATGGCAAACAGACGTGCCGGGGATCCTGGCGGGGAATCAGGGAGGGGGCAGGGCCGCGCCGTGCAACGTGCTGCCACATGGCCCTGCCCCCTCCACGCTCCCTCGCCACCCGCCCTCCGGGGAGATGGGCGGGTGGCGAGGCCAATGCTGCCACAGCATCTGGACAAGTTCACCACGGCCTGGAATCCCACCGGGGATTCCAGGCTGTGATAGCCGACCAGATGTTCCTTTTTTTTTATGCCCGCCTGGAATCACTTTCACCACGCTTCAGCCGATTTTTGCGCTGGTAGCCCGGGAAGCGTGGTTGAAATTGACCCCATGTGGGTATTCAGCGTGGCGAACATCTGGCAGTCACCGAACAGACGTGCAGGGCACAGTGACCACATGTAGGTATTCAGCGTGGTTCACTGTGATCTCGTCACGTCTGAAAACACCCCATGCTGAACAGACGTGCAGGGCACAGTGACCACATGTAGGTATTCAGCGTGGTTCACTGTGATCTCGTCACGTCTGAAAAAACCCATAGTAGTGGCTGCATTGGGGACTCCACTGAGAAACACCACCCTCCAACCAGCTCCAGCCCCATCTGTTTTCACCCTAAATGAAGAGTTGTCAAGATTCTGCTTAGAGAGCAAGAGAGAAGAATGTTGGTATGAGATAATTTTCTTCACAGGAAATTGTAGTGAATTAAAAGTGCGAGATTAGCCTAACACCTAAATCTACGCGAAAACATACCAGGCCTGGGGCTTATGTTTTCCCTAGAACAGATGCCAAACCTGTAATTCTCAAGTTATCTTTATTAAATATAATTTTCATTATCCACAGATCTTATTAATTTATACATTTAAGAACCAATTTACAGTTGTTATTGATTAAAACAAAGAAACAAAAGGTAGAAAGGAATAGTGTATTTTTGTGTGTTTGTTTCATGTTTACCAAAGAGTTTTGCTTGTGTATATTATTTTCAGATATATGAAATTCATTCTAGCATCCTACAGGAACTCTTTGGTGTAACGCTGAAGCAGCTAGTATTCATCCTCGAGAAGTGAGAACTCACGGAGAATGAGGTTCCTGGGGACCGGAGAAGGACAAACCTAGTACAGTAGAAGCCTCTGTCAGGATGCCTTTGCAGACGTAAAAATATCCCAAATAATCAGCTATGTCAGTTAAAGGAGAGATGACGTTCGCCACAACTATAGCATTGGGAAGAGCTGCTTACAGAGATCTGTCCTATTTAAGGGGATATCCTGATTAAATGGAGCTGACCCCACCTAATTTCTAGGAAGGGAATAAGGACAGGGGACCGGTTAGCTTGACTTCAACACTGAAAGTTCTGAGAAATAATGGTAAAACAGTCAATTTGTGAACATCTAGAGAAAAGCAGTGTGTTAAGTAGCTGGCATGGATTTGTCAAGAACTAGGGATGTGCGAACAGAACGCGGTTTGGATGTTCGGACGTTCGGTTCGAAACTCGAGTTTGGGTTCGGTTGTTTGGTTCATTGGAGTTTGGTTCGACTGAAAATAGCGCTATCGATACCGATACCGAAATCGGTTGTTTTTCCCCCCAGTATTGGTATCGGTATCATTTGGCCCTGAAACTACCCCTGGTCTCCACCCCTGGTACCAGGAAGTCTGCTCCTCAGCTGCCCCCCCCCTTCCAGACACGTTTTTCCCCGCCCAAAGTCACGTTTTTCCTGTCCCCGAACGCATCCAAACTTTTCTGAACTGTTCGGCCATTCAGACGTTTGGTTTGGACATTCAGTTCGGTCATCCGAACAGGTCGGGTTCAGCCCAAACTCCGAACATCCGAACCGCGTTCGCACATCCCTATCAAGAACTAATTGTACCAAACCAGACTTCTCTCCTCTCTTGACAAGGTGACTAGATTCTGAACAAGGGAGGGAATGTTGGGATGGGGGTGAAGATGATGCAACACAGTAGTTTTACTTAGGCACTTCAGTTTCACACAACATACTTGTAAGCAAGCTAGGGACCTGTGAACTACATAGAACTGATGCTACTACGCAAGTCCATCCCCCATCCAGCCCAGCGTTCATCTGAAGTTGGTGGTGGTGGTACACACCCCTGTGACCCACGCACTGCCCACTCATGCCCGCTCCAGAGCATTGGAGGGAAAGCTGGGATGCTCCATTTGGGGCCGGCAGAATGGTGGGTACGGACAAGCGTCCACACATCCCCAGCCCGTATGAACGATGGCAGTCAGCCATGTTGGCTGAGTGGTCTGCTGTTCAGAAGCTGTGTGGATGGGGAAACAACCTTTGCACAGCACAGGGAATCAGCCAGGAGTGCTGGGGAGCCTGTGTTCCCCAGCACTCAGCCAGGACATGTTGATCTCTGAAGCCAGCCTGGTGCACTTCCCCTTCCCCTATGGTTGGTGGCAGGGGGAGCACATGGAGGCTGCAGGAGTACCCACCCAGAGAGCTGCCTGCTTGAACCCTTCTCCACTCACCCGATGTGGGTGGGAAATCCGCGGTTGCTTCACCCAGCGCACATGAACCTGCCCCCCAGGCTTTGCCCGTTTAAAAACAGCCAAAGTTTGGATAGCCCTTTTCAGAGTGTAGTTATGAAGGGCTGGCTGCCAAGTTGGAAGGAGGCTACATGTGGGGTTCCAGAGGGCTCTGCCTAGCTCTGGTCCAGTTCATATTTTCATCCGTGATCTGGATGAAGGAGTGGAGGGTTATATTTAACAAACATCACAAAGCTGTGAGAGTTTGCAAGTACTTTGGAAGATAGCATTAGAATTAGAAATTCTTTATATGGAATGTATAGTTCCATTATGATCCAATGCACTGTCATGCTTTAATCCTGCCCCAGAGTGAGTCCCTCACTTTGGGCAGGTTTTGGCCTGGGCACCAAAGAAGAGTGATGGCAGCCCAGGCCAGGGAGGGAGATGGTTCCAAGGAACAGCTTGGGCTAAGCGACATCATGGCTTATCCAAACCTGGGCAGGGTCGGCCTTACCCTAAGCGGGGCCCAGGGCAGGAAATGAATGTGGGGCCCCATATCTTCCACTGGTGGCAAAGCTGCCGGTGATCAGTGGGCTTAGGGGTGCTCCCGGCTCAGGGGGTGCTCCCTGGCCTGGGAACAGTGTGCTGCCTGGGCTCAGAGATGGGTGGAAGGGCACTCCCCTCTGCCCATCCCCAAGCCTGAGCAGCCATTCGGATTCCGACCAAATCGGATCACTTACTTGATCCGCTGTCAGTGTCACCACCACTGCCTCCAGCCTGGGCCCTGCACCAGGCTTGCCCCCCACCCCACCCTCC
>QEPC01011686.1:19978-35351 GCA_003113815.1 Sphenodon punctatus
GTTTCCTTTATCTAATCATTCAGCAATTTAGTATACCTAATGCCCTCCATTGGGGGTACAATCTCCCCAAATTTCATCAAAAATGTATAAGAAACAAAAATATTATAGCTGGAAATATGTTTTTCAGTTTTTTCCCTTTATTTCAAAAACCAAATGTCATTTTCAGTTTCTGATTGCACCAAACTAAATACCGAGCTGAGCCAGACTGAATCAAATACTTAATCTGAACTCCTCATTCTACCCAAACAACCGAACTGCCAAACTTCCTAACCTGGTTCTGTTCGCACATCCCTACTCTCCAACCCCAAACTCTGACTCTGCATCCAAACTGGCAGTTGAAATTATGCCAAATATGAGCAACTATATTTAATTTATTTATGTTTGTTTATTTATATTTCTATGCCACCCTTCCCGCAGAGGCTTACAGCGGCTTACAATCTCCAAAGTAGATGGCAAACTCATCACAGTGGGTAACTAATGACTCTAACTCAGGCTGAAACCTGGTACTTGGATGACTTGGTTTTCACTGAGTATCCCAGGCTCTGTTCATTTTGCCCATTACTGAGTAATTGAGGAATAGGGCGTAGTACTAGATACTCAGAAATTTCTCAATCAAGGAATGCGGGTCAGGGAAGAGGGCAGGGGGCAGAGAAGGGGAAAGGGAGAAGGGGCAGGGAAGGGGAGGCAGGGGGCAGCGAACTCACTGGAAAGTGGAGGGAGCTGGCACCACTGTGGACTGGTCTGGGAGCATAGAACAACAGCTCCACTCCACAGCAGCATTCTGTCTCACCCCACTTTTCGGGGAGTTTGCTGCCCCGCACCTCCCTTCCCAGGGGGCACCAAACTCACCAGAAAGCAAAGGGAGCCGGCATGCCTCTATGGATTGAAGCTGCTTTTCTAATGCTCTCTAGGCTGTTCTCTAATGCTGTCTTCACTGCTGCTACTGTCATGGCATAGTTCATCAAAAAACATCCATGCCAGAGTTGGCCAGCTTTAGCATGAATCAAGCATCACCGGTGCTCTAACTGCCTACTCTCACACTTTATCAGCTTCAGAAACTCCATATATCAAGGAGACCTGCACTGATGCAGCAGAGGGAGCAGATGCCTGGTTGCCAGTGTGTCAATGACCCGAGTCAGTATACTGTACCGGAGATTGACCAGGCCATTGACAGACAGGCCATCAGGTCAATGGGTAAATCACTCAGAGAGTTTTGGAATCCTTTCAGATCCATCAGTCTCCAGGGGTGGAGCATCCTAACTGGCCCAACACTTCAACGGAGGCAAAGGAGAGCAGGGATCTGACCCCTCACAAGGTAATCCTTCGACTGTGACAACAGTGTTATAATGACACTCCGAATAATTGGAACTCCCATTTCTAGTTCCATTAAAAACATTAAGTCCAACATGTGTCCAGACTCATGTATCAGGCCAGATTTTATCTCGGATTGTCCCATGGTTGTTATCTCGGCCATGAAATCCTGCTCTTCCCCTTAAATTCCGGCTTCAGCATGTATGTTGAAGTCACCCAAGACAATAAGCCTGGGCAATCTCAATACCATCTCCAGGACCATAGTCCCCGTGGCACCCCTTCTCACTTCCACCACTACCCATAACCCCCTTCTCGGGGGGGCTCATGGCACCTCCTCCACGCCCCTATGACATACCACCTGCCACCGGGGGACCATGACACTACCCCACACCTGCCCTCCCACCAAAATTCCTCCATTTCATATCTCCCTAAAAACCTTTAGCACAAAAATAAAATAAAACAGACCCAGCCCTGGCCTACTCCAACCCTAGGCCTCCATCAACCAAATGGCACCAAAACAGCAGATGACCTTGGACGCCAGCCTTAAGCAGTCATCTTCCTCCATCAGCAGGGGCTGTAGTCCTTATGAGGCCAGAAGATCAGGGGTGGGGATGGGGCAGCCCCAGATAGAAAAAGACTAGTCCTGCTCCTTCCGCTCCTCCATGTGCAGCCGCCTTCCTCTCTCCCTCTGCAGAGACTGGAGTCCTTATTAGGCCAGAGGGACAAGGGTGGGGGCAGGACAGCCATCTTCCTCCTTGCATGTGTGCAATGTAGCCAGATTTCCTCCCTACACAAAATGGCTACTCATGTGGGATAGAGTTTCCAGCTCTTAGACTTTCACCTTGAGACTCTCATAGGTCAAACTGGGTGTCTGTGTCAAACCATGAGAAGTGGCAACCCTACATGGGATTGAGAATCCTGATCTTTGTACCCCACCTTCCTTGACAGAGGCAGCTGGCACCCCATGAAGCAAAAGGCCTTCCATCCATCCTTTTCCCTCCGCACCAGGGAGGTGGTAGGCCTGGCCTGAGGTGTTTTCTTGCATACCACAGGTGACCCCCCCACCCCTTTCCTTGATGGGGTTTGCAGGGTGGGTGAGTACAGTGCCCTTCTTCCCTCCTCTTCAGCTTAGCCACAGGCACAGAGGGGTTTGTGAAAACCCTGAGTGTCACCTTCAGAAGGCTACTGCCTTGGACAAACAAATTAGTTGGTCACCTTCACTTGGTGAAATCTCAGATCATCAGAAATCTCAGATCATTTCACTTGGTGAAATCTCAGATCAAAGCTGAAATCTCAGATCATTAGGAAAGGGTTCGGGTTGCCACTTCTCACGGTTTCATCTTGAGACTCCCATTCTGGCCTATGAGAACATCATCCTCCTCCACCTCCTCCTCCTCCACAAAACTATCAGAGAGGATTTTTTTCTAAGACCAAAGCAATGCAAAATATGATGCTTTCAGCTGACCTGCTTTGGGTTTCTAATGCCATTCAAATGTGACACTCAAAGGAAGACATAAGACAAGGAATAAGTGAGTAAAGGGTGAGAGCTCAATGTATGCCCAGCAAGCTAAAACATCAATCATCTGTATAAAACACAGGTAGCGGCTGTTTTTCTGAATACAGAATCCTAACAGTGCAGCCACAAGTACTAGGAGCACTCAGCTCTTGATTGGCTTTGCTGGTAACAATCACTACATATTCCTTGACAGTCAGAGGTAAATCCCGGACTGGTATTGTCATCCAGGTAGAGGGAAAGCCTTCCTCCTGGGAGAGGAGAAATAGCATGGAACATGCTTCAGTACCTCTTCTTTCACAGTAACCCTCCTGTTCTCAAAATGGCATTAAATATAAATATTTTCTCAGTAGTCTCAGCAGGTTTGGAAAAGTGAAATATTTGCAATGAGAACTGAGATGGCAGCATAACTTCCCTCTGACTATCCAAAGAGAGTGTGTGATTCATGAATAATCCATAGCCACCATAGACCCAAGTCATAATCAAAGCACTCAAAACAAAATGAAGTTCCTACATAATTAAAGGCAACTTCTCAGAGGGGCATGATGCAGCAGCACGGGAAATCACTTGTCAAAAACTCCCCAACAAATTATCCAATTAAACATCTGACAAAAGTATTGACAAGCATGATAGGCCGCCTTCTCATTGTCTGAATGTATGTTATTATAAAGAGACTTCTCACTGTAGCACTCTAGATCTATAGTTTCCGCTGGTGTAGAAAGACTTATTTTCTTTCCAATCATGATTCTTAAGTCCCAAAACACTAACAAAAGAAAACATACTTGGCTTATACAGATACTGTATATACATACATAAGAACTAGAATATCATTTTATTATAGATATAGCTTTAGTATTATCTTCAGCTAGGGCTGAAACACAATTTTGGCTTGGATTCTGTTTTGGCAGCTCCAATCATTCCATTGAAACAGACCAGAGCACCATCTGGTCCACGTTTCACTGGAATGATTGGATTAAATGTCCCCCCCTCCCCCATACTGCACATTTACAAAATAGAAGCACCCATAGTGTGCATGCACAAAATAGAAGTGCCCTACTGGGGCTCTACCATTTTGCACATGCATCGTATGAGCACCCCCATTTTGTGTATGTGTAGTATAAGCATCTCCATTTTGTGCATGCAGTGTGGAAAATGGCAATCAGGAACTTCAGTCAGAATACTGCTGAAGATTACTCTGCATCAGAATTCTTACCAACATTCTGAATATGCAGAAATTGCCTGCAAAGACAAAAAATGGTTTCAACTCAGCCCCTACCTCTCAACGTAGCCTGGACTGACTTCTCAGTAAGAATCTGGCTTAGTTTTATTCACAGTTGTCTACATAATAAAGGCTTGATATTGTGATGCTTTTGTTCATTCAAACATCCACTGAAGACACTCATAACTGTGTAAACAAAGGTGTGCATTAGCGCTAAATGTTGGGGAGTGATGGGGATGCCTGTCCTTTTGTTTAAAAGGCAAATTTTCCCTTTGTCTCTCTTTTCAAGGAGACACACCTTAGAAAGGTCTGTCCTGATCCTTTTGTTCTGCAAATTCAGTCATTCGATCAGTCCATTGTCAGCACATCTGGAAAGAGACAAGGACAACAATTTCTAGGTTTTAACTGCCACACTCTTTATTCAAATCAAAATTAGGCTGGGTGGGGTAAATTGCCTATAAGCAATTTTGCATCCAGTACCCTAAAAACCAACTAACAGGTTATCATATAACTGACAGGACTTGGCCTGGATGTGCCTTCCAGTGCTAGCCCCAATTTATTACAATAAGCATCTCCCTTTTGCCTTCTGACTGGAGGCCGTGGCTGAAGGGGACAGTGTCCTTTCCATATTGGCGTACGGATGCGGTGCCAAAAGATTGGGGACTGTGAATGTCCCTGTCCTCCTTCAGAGACAACCCTCCCAGGGAGGCTACCCTGGCACTTGCCGTGCCCTGCTTCTGTGCCAGCTGTCGCCTCTCCATCTCTTAAGGAGATTACTCCAAGATTACTTCTCTATTATTAAAGAATAACCAGTACTGGACCCCTGCAAGAGTGCAACAATGAATATGAAAGCAACAACATCCTTTCGAGTTATCACTAATGAGCCGAATATACCAAATTTCCGTAGAGAGACTGAGGAAGGTGAAAACCAGGAGACCTTGATGGCCAATAGAAGGCTTCTGTAAAGAATCCTTCCTGGCCCTGTAGGTGACTGGACAGAACCCACAGTGCCTCAGGGAGGGGCGGGGAGAATGCTTGTTGCTCCAGCTCCCGCCTCAAAGTGAGAAGAGAGTTACCAGGTAGGCAGGGAAGCCCCTCCCTTGGAAGAGGGAGGGCCCTCTCAGCCTGTCTTCTGGTTGGCTGAAAAGCCCGTTGCTAGGGGTGACTTGCACCGGGCTCAGCTGCCTTCCCACTAGCCCAACCACCCCTCGCTTACTCCTGTTGCAGCAGTGTTTGCTGCAATACAGGTGATGCTACCTTTCCTGCCTTGTTTCTCCCCTAGGGAGTGCGACAAGGTCCCCCGCTGGCCGCCATTCCTGGTGGCCAGAGGCTATTAAAGAACTGTTCTTTTAAGATGTTCTTTCTCCCATGTCCCCTTCTTGCCACTGAACTCAAGATGAAGCAGAGCTTTGGGGCTCAAAGTTGTGGGGGACATAGGCATATCCCCCCACTCTCAAAGCTGGAGGAGATGTATCTCCCCCCTCCTCCTCCTCCTCCTCTTCCTCCTCCTCCTCCTCCTATATTTGTGCCCATGTTCAAGCCGCATTAGTAGTACAATGAAGAACAGTCTGAGAAGATAATTTTTGAGGGCTCAGGAGAGAAATAACTTCTCTGGACCATAGCTGAGGATGCAAACTGAGGGAAAACTAGCCAAAGGGACAGTGCATTAGCCTGGAGTACAGCTGGTGCAAAAATGTCTGTTTCTGTATCGACATGAATTCATATCTCTTTTTAAGAAACTTGCCAAATATTCACACAAGATTTCATGTTTAGGATTCTTTTTGTCCATTTGCTGCTTTTGGTATTTCCATCAGCAAATTTCCAGCACTTTCATCACTTTTACAACACTTTCATCATTTTGGGCATTTGCATCATTTTCAACACTTTTGTCACTTGTTCATGAAAATGCCAAGCAAATTCCTGATGAACGAGTAAGGTTCTGAATCACTGGGAAAGTGGTAAATGTGCTGTTTCTAATTAAAATGGTATTCAATGTGAATCCTAATTTCAGCTCTAGCCTGGAGTTCATGTGACCTGTTTCAATTCACAGGCTTCCTCTGTGGCCAATTAGAAGACTTGGCAAAAAAAACCAAAACCCTACATTTGTAGAAAGGTAAGTAAGAAACAGAATATTTCTTAAATAATTGTGAAGCATTGAAAAAGTACTTTTATTAATTTTCCCAGCACATAAATCTTAGCATTTACTGAAGAAGACACACCTTAAAAAAAAAGTTAGGGTTCTAAAATTGTAAGGAGATAACAGCCCTTATGGCATTCCCTGGCTCCATGCACATACACTGCACAGATGCCCTGGGATCCACACCCCACAAATCCCAGTGCAGGATCACAACTTAAGTTTACACAGTTCTAATTGTCACTGCAATCCACATTATGTTACTGAAAAACTAGCTTTCTGCCACCTTCCAGTTTCATTAAAATCCTTGTCTCTGGAATAAGTTATCATAAATGAAATGCTTAATATATTCCGCTGAATACATTGTAGCTCTGTGCCACAGTGACCTTTTCAGGATTCTGCATTTTGTATTTTGATTAGCAATGTGTTCAAGCAATTCCCCTCTTCCCCCTCCCCGCCCAGTAGGTATTAGCACCACCTCCTAGCATTTAGCTGCACACAACAGTCTCAGAACAGTGGCATCAACACACTTCGGACAGGAAGCTCATTTTCTTTTTTCCCCAAAGAAATCCAACGTTGTAATTCTACAAACTTTAGACCATTTGTCTAATCAATGTAATTTAAAATGCTTGCATGTATTAGCATCACTTTGATACTTCATATACAGTTGTGGCAGCCATCTGGCATGCTTGCTAGTGTCATTTTGTCAGTTGGGCTATTGAAGAGTTTGATTTCTTAACAGCACATGATGTCCCCTGTGGTAGAGGAGACAAGGATGTGGTTTTAGTTGGGATTTTCAAAGTTTAAAAGAGCCAGCTGTCCAAATCTGGTTGTGTTTCAGTGGGAGTTTGGCACTGTGACAGCTCTACTCCCAATGTGGTGAGTTGCTGCAGGAGCCAGCCCTCCCCCCTGTGATACACATCTGGCATAATAGACTCCAAGTAAACAGACTTCCCTTTTAATGAGTTTTCACTTTTCGGCAACAAAATAATGAAGCCCCATTCAGGTAGAATCATAGAACACAAAGTGGTACAAGAAATAGTCCAAGCAGCCTTGCTGGGGAGGGGGCCTCCTATCATCTGGGAACCCAGCTCACACAGCCTCTCCACTGGGATGAGAACTAAAGATAGTCTGGATATGTTTGTATGGGCACAAGTCTGACACTACTGAGGTCATTTACTAAACTCCCATTGGCTTCAGTGAATTCAGGATTACATGCTCCAACCTCTTTTGAAGCCTGGGAAGCCTTGCTAATAGGTTTCACAGGCTCATCAATGTAATGTTATAATTATTAATATAAATGTGGGAGACACATGCAGTGTGAGGTACTTTTTCTTTGACAAGTTTAACTTTTTCATTTTCTAACTTATATGAGTTTAAATAAGCAACCTGTATAACCTGACAAACATACGCTTTGATTATGTAATTATGCTGAGAGACCGCAGTATAATGACACTAACTTAAACAAGGGCATGTAAAGAACTCTGTAGTAATACCAGTGGAAATTCGACTATGGGAACAAAATGCCTTTCTTATCTAACATAAGACTATATTATGAAGCCACAATTTTATTATTTAGTTTTATTGTTTTAAATTAAATAGAACAAAGTGGTTACTCCATCTTGCTGATTTAATAGGTTAATAAAGTCTGCTGGCAAACATATATTTGATATAGTGTAGAACAGAGGAACAGCTTTTCATGTTGAATAACGTACAGTATTAAAAGTTTATCCCTGGGAGACATTTCCTCCTGTCCTGTGCATCATGAAGCCAACATTTAGGCCTCAGTGAATGAATTAGGGCTCAGCTGTGTTACTATCTGGGAACATGCCTTTTCTGTTTGACTTACTCTGTGGCCCAATGTTTTACTTAAGCCCTATAGTATCTTACCATTCATTACCTGCTCAACCCTGCCAATTATATTCAAAATAACAAATGGATAAGTGAATATTATTTCAGTGGTGAAGAATTATTTTGATATTAGAAGGGCTGTCTGAAATGAGAATAATTATTTTGGTTCAGTTATTTCAGTATTTTTGTTTGGTTAATTTGGACATTTGGTATTTTGTGTGTTTGTTCTGGAATGCTAATAACACGGATAGTGCCGAAACAAAATGATGAAAATGACTGAAATAATTAAAATAAAAGAACCAAAATAACCGAAATGGATATTTGTTTCAGGAAACACAGAAGGAACCAAATAGCAGTTTGTATCTGCTTCATCGGACCCGATTCAAAGTAGGTGAAATAACTGAATATGATATTCACTATGGATATTAGTTTCAGCTCTAGTTTATTCATGTTTCCAGCACCAGCTTCCTCCAGCTTCTCACACAGGCCAGGTACGAAGGTGGCACACAGACAACAAGATAATGGCCAGGCCATTATCTCCTAAAGAAGGCTGCTAGAGAGAGGGTGAAGAATGTAGGGAGACACCTCTTGTTGTCTGTGTGCCACCTTCGTACCTGGCCTGTGTGAGAAGCTGGAGGAAGCTGGTGCTGGAAACATGAATAAACTAGAGCTGAAACTAATATCCATAGTGAATATCATATTCAGTTATTTCACCTACTTTGAATCGGGTCCGATCCAGGCCATTATCTCCTAAAGAAGGCTGCTAGAGAGAGGGTGAAGAATGTAGGGAGACACCTCTTGTTGTCTGTGTGCCACCTTCGTACCTGGCCTGTGTGAGAAGCTGGAGGAAGCTGGTGCTGGAAACATGAATAAACTAGAGCTGAAACTAATATCCATAGTGAATATCATATTCAGTTATTTCACCTACTTTGAATCGGGTCCGATGAAGCAGATACAAACTGCTATTTGGTTCCTTCTGTGTTTCCTGAAACAAATATCAATTTCGGTTATTTTGGTTCTTTTATTTTAATTATTTCAGTCATTTTCATCATTTTGTTTCGGCACTATCCGTGTCAGTATTTCTCAGCTAGTATTTCTGAGTAGTTCAACTTTAGGTATCATCCATTACCTCATGTGCTGTGTCCTTCCATTCCATGAAAGTGCTAGTTTTGTCCACTTTATTGGAAATGGTTGTTTTCGGTAGATAGCAAAATTAATTAAATTTAATTAATAGATCATGAAACCACTTGTGCAGAAGTTCTGTGGAGCTACTCACATGAGTCAAGCTTCTAGATCTCTCACTGCGCCTGGAGCATCAGGTTGTGTCAGTGGCCAGGAATGCTTTTCACCAACTCCATCTGGTGAGGAGTCTGTGGCCCTTTCTTTTTATTTATTTATTTATTTATTTTTAAACATATTACCCCACCCCTCCTGCCACAGGCAGCTCGGGGAGGCTTACAACAATAAAAAACAATTAAAACAATCATAAAAAGAGGAAGCAAAGAAAACAACCCCCTTGCCCCCTACCCCCCATCACCCCTCACCCCTGCCAAATGCCTGGCGGAACAGCCAGATCTTGCAATGTGTTCAAAAAGAGGGGAGGTCCAGAGCCAGCCAGACCCCCACCATAAGGGAGTTCCATTGGCATGGCACAGCCACCAAGAACGCCCTCTCCAGCATGGCCACCCCATAAACTTGGGGGACCTTGAGCAGGGCATCCCCGGACGACCACAGGGGCCGATCCAGGACACAGGGATTGAGGTGGTCTCACAGATAGGCAGATCCCAGACCATTTAGGGCTTTATAGGTTAAGATCAACACCTTGAATCGGGCCCAGAAAACCACCGGTAGCCAATGCAGAGAGTGGAGCACTGGTGTAATATGCTCCTGGTGGCCCAGTCCCACTAGGAGACAGGCTGCTGTATTCTGCACCAGCTGCAATTTCTGAGGCGTCACCATGGGTAGCCCCACATAGAGTGCGTTACAGTAGTCTAGTCGAGAGGTGATGAAAGCATGGATGACTGTGGCCAGGTCAGAGTCAAACAAACGGCCGAAGCCGTTGCACCAGATGTTACTGGCAGAAAGCACTCCTCACCACAGCCTCCACCTAGAGATCCAGGTGGAGCTGCACATCGAGGAGTACCCCTAGAGGTCAATGGAGGACAGACCCCATCAATGATGGGGGCCACCAATTCCATCACCTTACCCACTAACATCACTTCCATCTTGTCAGGATTCAGCTGCAGTCAATTAGCCCTCATCCAATCCCTCACAGCCACCAGGCACCAAGTAAGCACCAAGACTGCCTGACCTGGGTCTGTTGAAAAAGAGAAGTACAGTTAGGTGTCATCAGCATATTGATAACACCATACACCAGACCCCCTAATCACTTCGCTGAGCAGCTGCATATACACATTGAACAGGAGAGGGGACAGAACAGAACCCTGCGGAACGCCACATGAGAGGTCTCGGTATGATGAAAAAAAATCTCCGAGAGCCACCCGCTAGATTCTTCCAGTCAGGAATGAGCGGAACCATTCAAGAACAGTCCCACCCACTCCATCACAGTCCCGCAGATGCATCACCAACATCTCATGATCAACAGTATCAAACAAAGCTGACAGAGATAACAGGATAAGCAGGGTCAAGCGACCCTGATCCATATCTTGGCGCAGGTCATCTACCAAAGCCACAAGTGCAGTCTTGGTGCCATAACCCGGATGAAAGCCAGACTGAGAGGGATCAAGAAAACCAATGTGATCAAGATGTCCCTGCAGCTGCCGAGCCACTACCCGTTCAATAACCTTGCTTAAAAAGGGAAGGTTAGAGACAGGCCAATAACTGGCAGGGGAGCCAGTGTCAAGTGATGGTTTCTTGAGCAGAGGCCTCACCACTGCCTCCTTGAGACAGACCATCACTCTCCCCTCCCACAGGGAGGTGTTGACCACCCCAGCCAGCAATGGCCCCATTGTCTCCTGGCAGATCTTAACCAGCCAGGATGGGCAAGGATCTAATTCACAAGAAGTGGCTCTGAATGCCCCAAGAACATCCACGGCATCAGCGGGCGTCACTGACTGAAACTGATCCCAGAAAACCAGACATGACGGGGCTTCCATAACCTCTGGTTCCCCTAGTGTAATAAATGCTGTGTCGAAACTGTGGTGAATATGAGCAATTTTGTCCACAAAATAATCCACAAACATGTCACAGCGGGCAGTAAATGACTCCACTCCAAGATTGAGGGATGCTGGATGGACCAGCCCCCGCTCCACCTAGAACAGCTCCGCTGGACAGGATTTTGCGGATGCTATGAGGGCAGCAAAGAACTCCCTCTTTTCTGCCCGCATAGTCATGGCATAGGCTCTTAAACTGGCTCTATGCCGCAATCTATTGGCTTTGGCACGCGAACGACACCACCATTGCTCCAACCGCTGCCCATCTCACTTCAGCAACCACAGCTCCTCAGAAAACCAAGGTGGTTTTGATTCAGATCTGGTCACCATCATCCATGCCTTCGTAATCTCAAGGCTAGATTACTGCAACATGCACTACATGGGTTTGTCCTTGATGATGGTTCTGAAGCTTTAGCTAGTGCAGAACATGGTGGCCTGGCTCTTTTTGGCGAGCCAGGCTTCAAAATCTGCACAGTCTACTAGGGATGGGACTTTCTGTATTTCTGAGAAGCAAAAGTACCCAATAATGGGACTATCAGATTAATCCGATATCCAATCCAATCAGTTTATTCAGGACATGACACTTAGTCCTAGTCCACAAACAAAGACAACAACATTTAATACAAAAAACATAATCAAACATAGACATATCGGAAACATAAATACAAACTAAAATCAAATCTAAAATATCCCCCCACCCCCCAATACTCCTAAACTTACTCGGTGAGTATTTTAGTCGGGGGACCTAAGCAGCAGCAGTGCTTTACTTTAATCTTTGGGCTCATGGCATTCCCAATCCCATTCAGCATTACCAAGCTATTGNACTCCTGTTGCAGCAGTGTTTGCTGCAATACAGGTGATGCTACCTTTCCTGCCTTGTTTCTCCCCTAGGGAGTGCGACAAGGTCCCCCGCTGGCCGCCATTCCTGGTGGCCAGAGGCTATTAAAGAACTGTTCTTTTAAGATGTTCTTTCTCCCATGTCCCCTTCTTGCCACTGAACTCAAGATGAAGCAGAGCTTTGGGGCTCAAAGTTGTGGGGGACATAGGCATATCCCCCCACTCTCAAAGCTGGAGGAGATGTATCTCCCCCCTCCTCCTCCTCCTCCTCTTCCTCCTCCTCCTCCTCCTATATTTGTGCCCATGTTCAAGCCGCATTAGTAGTACAATGAAGAACAGTCTGAGAAGATAATTTTTGAGGGCTCAGGAGAGAAATAACTTCTCTGGACCATAGCTGAGGATGCAAACTGAGGGAAAACTAGCCAAAGGGACAGTGCATTAGCCTGGAGTACAGCTGGTGCAAAAATGTCTGTTTCTGTATCGACATGAATTCATATCTCTTTTTAAGAAACTTGCCAAATATTCACACAAGATTTCATGTTTAGGATTCTTTTTGTCCATTTGCTGCTTTTGGTATTTCCATCAGCAAATTTCCAGCACTTTCATCACTTTTACAACACTTTCATCATTTTGGGCATTTGCATCATTTTCAACACTTTTGTCACTTGTTCATGAAAATGCCAAGCAAATTCCTGATGAACGAGTAAGGTTCTGAATCACTGGGAAAGTGGTAAATGTGCTGTTTCTAATTAAAATGGTATTCAATGTGAATCCTAATTTCAGCTCTAGCCTGGAGTTCATGTGAACTGTTTCAATTCACAGGCTTCCTCTGTGGCCAATTAGAAGACTTGGCAAAAAAAACCAAAACCCTACATTTGTAGAAAGGTAAGTAAGAAACAGAATATTTCTTAAATAATTGTGAAGCATTGAAAAAGTACTTTTATTAATTTTCCCAGCACATAAATCTTAGCATTTACTGAAGAAGACACACCTTAAAAAAAAAGTTAGGGTTCTAAAATTGTAAGGAGATAACAGCCCTTATGGCATTCCCTGGCTCCATGCACATACACTGCACAGATGCCCTGGGATCCACACCCCACAAATCCCAGTGCAGGATCACAACTTAAGTTTACACAGTTCTAATTGTCACTGCAATCCACATTATGTTACTGAAAAACTAGCTTTCTGCCACCTTCCAGTTTCATTAAAATCCTTGTCTCTGGAATAAGTTATCATAAATGAAATGCTTAATATATTCCGCTGAATACATTGTAGCTCTGTGCCACAGTGACCTTTTCAGGATTCTGCATTTTGTATTTTGATTAGCAATGTGTTCAAGCAATTCCCCTCTTCCCCCTCCCTGCCCAGTAGGTATTAGCACCACCTCCTAGCATTTAGCTGCACACAACAGTCTCAGAACAGTGGCATCAACACACTTCGGACAGGAAGCTCATTTTCTTTTTTCCCCAAAGAAATCCAACGTTGTAATTCTACAAACTTTAGACCATTTGTCTAATCAATGTAATTTAAAATGCTTGCATGTATTAGCATCACTTTGATACTTCATATACAGTTGTGGCAGCCATCTGGCATGCTTGCTAGTGTCATTTTGTCAGTTGGGCTATTGAAGAGTTTGATTTCTTAACAGCACATGATGTCCCCTGTGGTAAAGGAGACAAGGATGTGGTTTTAGTTGGGATTTTCAAAGCTTAAAAGAGCCAGCTGTCCAAATCTGGTTGTGTTTCAGTGGGAGTTTGGCACTGTGACAGCTCTACTCCCAATGTGGTGAGTTGCTGCAGGAGCCAGCCCTCCCCCCTGTGATACACATCTGGCATAATAGACTCCAAGTAAACAGACTTCCCTTTTAATGAGTTTTCACTTTTCGGCAACAAAATAATGAAGCCCCATTCAGGTAGAATCATAGAACACAAAGTGGTACAAGAAATAGTCCAAGCAGCCTTGCTGGGGAGGGGGCCTCCTATCATCTGGGAACCCAGCTCACACAGCCTCTCCACTGGGATGAGAACTAAAGATAGTCTGAATATGTTTGTATGGGCACAAGTCTGACACTACTGAGGTCATTTACTAAACTCCCATTGGCTTCAGTGAATTCAGGATTACATGCCCCAACCTCTTTTGAAGCCTGGGAAGCCTTGCTAATAGGTTTCACAGGCTCATCAATGTAATGTTATAATTATTAATATAAATGTGGGAGACACATGCAGTGTGAGGTACTTTTTTTTTGACAAGTTTAACTTTTTCATTTTCTAACTTATATGAGTTTAAATAAGCAACCTGTATAACCTGACAAACATACGCTTTGATTACGTAATTATGCTGAGAGACCGCAGTATAATGACACTAACTTAAACAAGGGCATGTAAAGAACTCTGTAGTAATACCAGTGGAAATTCGACTATGGGAACAAAATGCCTTTCTTATCTAACATAAGACTATATTATGAAGCCACAATTTTATTATTTAGTTTTATTGTTTTAAATTAAATAGAACAAAGTGGTTACTCCATCTTGCTGATTTAATAGGTTAATAAAGTCTGCTGGCAAACATATATTTGATATAGTGTAGAACAGAGGAACTGCTTTTCATGTTGAATAACGTACAGTATTAAAAGTTTATCCCTGGGAGACATTTCCTCCTGTCCTGTGCATCATGAAGCCAACATTTAGGCCTCAGTGAATGAATTAGGGCTCAGCTGTGTTACTATCTGGGAACATGCCTTTTCTGTTTGACTTACTCTGTGGCCCAATGTTTTACTTAAGCCCTATAGTATCTTACCATTCATTACCTGCTCAACCCTGCCAATTATATTCAAAATAACAAATGGATAAGTGAATATTATTTCAGTGGTGAAGAATTATTTTGATATTAGAAGGGCTGTCTGAAATGAGAATAATTATTTTGGTTCAGTTATTTCAGTATTTTTGTTTGGTTAATTTGGACATTTGGTATTTTGTGTGTTTGTTCTGGAATGCTAATAACACGGATAGTGCCGAAACAAAATGATGAAAATGACTGAAATAATTAAAATAAAAGAACCAAA
Source organism: Sphenodon punctatus (assembly GCA_003113815.1). NCBI lineage: Eukaryota > Metazoa > Chordata > Lepidosauria > Sphenodontia > Sphenodontidae > Sphenodon > Sphenodon punctatus. The sequence continues at coordinate 35,078 of QEPC01011686.1, forward strand.
ATAACCGAAATGGATATTTGTTTCAGGAAACACAGAAGGAACCAAATAGCAGTTTGTATCTGCTTCATCGGACCCGATTCAAAGTAGGTGAAATAACTGAATATGATATTCACTATGGATATTAGTTTCAGCTCTAGTTTATTCATGTTTCCAGCACCAGCTTCCTCCAGCTTCTCACACAGGCCAGGTACGAAGGTGGCACACAGACAACAAGAGGTGTCTCCCTACATTCTTCACCCTCTCTCTAGCAGCCTTCTTTAGGAGATAATGGCCT
>QEPC01011689.1:46319-62679 GCA_003113815.1 Sphenodon punctatus
GGGGAAATTCCCTCAGCATGGTGCAATGGTATAGTAGTTCCCATCCACAAAAAGGGCGATGCTTCTCATCCTGGGAACTATCGCCCTATATGCCTTTTAAGCATTATAGGGAAATTGTATACTCGCTTTTTGCTGGAAAGGCTTCTGGCATGGATGAATAAAAACAACATCATAGAACTAGAGCAGGTGGGATTCCAGAGTGGGAAGTCTACTGTGGATCAAATCCTGGTGCTTTCCTCTTTGGCAGATCGCTACGTCACTCAGCAGCGCAAATTCTATCTGTGCTTTGTAGATCTCTCCATGACCTTCGATTCCATTAATAGGGAAAGGCTTTGGGCCAAGTTAAGGGCCACCTCTATGGATCAAAGGCTTCTCTTCCTATTAATTAAGTTGCATAGGAGGAATCAAATTCGCGTCCGTATGGGACCTGCTCAGCCGCTCACGGAGGGTATTGGGGTTGCGAGGGGTGTCAGACAGGGCTGTTTGTTAGCTCCTGCCCTGTTTAAGCTCTTTCTAAATGACTTAATTGCTTTCCTTAAAACCTATGACACCCATGCTACCAAAATTGGCACTAGGAGGATTCCAGCTCTGCTGTATGCAGCCAACACGGTGCTTATCTCCCAGACCTTGGTAGGTCTGAGGAGGGTGATGCTGAGGTTTGGGGAATATTGTAACAGGGAGGGGTTGGAGATTAATTTCCCTAAAACCAAGGTTTTGGTGATGGGAAGGCAGACAAGAAGGAAGATCCATCATTGGAATATTGGGGGGAACCCCATTGCCCAGGTAAATGAATTCAGGTATCTGGGGGTGATTCTGTCTTCTTCCCTGAGTTGGGAGCCTCATTACAGGGCTATGGTGTTGCAGGCTAAGAACACGCTTAGAGCAGTTTTGGGGGGGTTTTACACCGAGGAGGGGGAGATTAGCAGTACCAGCCCTGCGGCTTTTCAGGGCTAAGGTTGTTGCTCAGTGTCTGTATGCCTTCCCTGTTTGGGGGGTTTCCTTTTTGGCAAGTTTAGAGCCAATTCAGAATCAGGCCCTGCGATCTATTTTGGGGGTTCCGAAGAGTACTCCGCAGGTAATTCTTAGGCATGAAACAGGAAGCATAACTATGCGCTCTCGTGCCCTCCAAGTAATGATTGGATATTGGACTAAGTTTAGTCTTTTTCTCTCTCTCAAGATCGCTCACTCCTGGCATTGGCTGTGAGGACTGGGTTGGTTGACGTCTGGGGAGGACGGATAGAAGCTGGGGTTAGGCTGCTAGGGTTCTCAAGAGAAGCCTTGGGGCCGCTTGGCCCCAGACATGCCTTGTCCCTCATTAGGCAGAGAATTCAGGATCAAGAGCTGCAAACTGAAAGATCCAGGTTGTCCGCCCAGAGGGTCGCACCCGATTATCCATTAGGGGGCCCTATAAACATCGGGACCAGTTACCTAGCTAGGTGGCAGGACTTTAACCAACGTAGGGCCCTTGCATGTTTTCGTTGTGGTGTCTACCCTTCCGCACTTTTGGAAGGTCGATACAGAGGAATACCGAGGGCCGAAAGATTCTGCCGGTTATGTGATTCACTGGAAGTGGACTCTTATGACCACATTTTTTTTCAATGCCCAGCCTTGAAGGGGCCCAGAGATGTCCTATTGGGCAAATTCATTCAGGAACCCTTAGACCATAGGGTCAAGGTGGGGGAATTTCTTGGAGGTGAGGATTCTGTTTTATCTAGGACGGTAGCTAGGTACTGTCAGATTTTCATGCGACTATGGTCTATGCAGCCTGTCCTGGATGTGGGAGAGGAATAGGAGTACTCTGCTGGAATATGTATTGTTTAATAATCCATAATTACTGATATCCTTGATTGATGTGGGGTTGTATTAACTCCGGTCTTATGTTTATAATATGTACTATGTATTATATTGTGTTAAAAAACTATGGTTTAACAATAAATATAATTTGATTTGATTTGAGTGTAGAGGATGGGGTTTTTATTGTCTTATTTTTATGCTTCCCCTTTTATGTGTATTTTATATGTATTTTTTAATGATGTTCTAACTTTTGTAAGCCACCTCAAGCTGCATTGGCAGGAGAAGCGGGGTATAAATAAATAAATAAATAAATAAGCCAGTTGTTTATCAGAGTGAGTAAACAATAGTTGGGAACCATCAACATAGTACCTCAATCCATTTGTTAGACAGAATCCATCAATGAATAATAACCATGGAAACTGGCAATGTAACTAGCGGTCTTTTTCCTCAAGATAACACATTTTAGGAAATCTCAGTGGGCTGTATGCCATCATTTTAAACCAATATCCTAATACTCTAGTACATATAGTTGTCTTCAGGGCCTCACTGCCAGATTCCAACCACAGGATTGCAACAGGTGTAGAAGATGGAAGTCCCAATAAATACCTCAGATACTTATTCTGGGTGATATCAATCTCAGTACCAACTGAATATCCCCAAACTTCAGCTCCGTATAGAAGCTATGAGATTACTTTAGCATGGTAAGATCTGAAAGAAGCAGACACTGATTTTGAAGCAAATTTGTCATAAAAACGCTTAACTGCTGCCGCAGATTGCATTAGTCTAGGTTTCAAATATGCAAGGTGTCCTTTCCAAGCTAAAGAATTAGAAAAAAATACCCCAATAAATTTGTATTCTTTAACTACCTCTAACTTCGTAGAGCCAATATGCCAAGAATGAGAACTAAAATGGTTACCCCAAACAATGACTTTTGTCTTGGCAATATTAATCTTAAGCCTATTGGCTATACATAGTTGAGCAGACTTAGACCATTTTTACACGGACCCCACCCACGAACACCCGGAAACACCCATCGGAAGGGTGGGAGAGCGTCCGTGTTAAAGTCCACGAGTGGGTGGGTGCGTGTGCCTGACCCACCCGCCAACAGCTGCCAACACCCATGGAGCAGCCAGGAGGGAGCCGGTACCCTCCGTGGGTGGAGATGGGTGTTCAACACCCGAGTATCTGTGAAAAAGCGGAAACACTCACACCCACGTGGACGGGACTGGTGGGACCGCAGTGCGCTAGCACAAAGGGTCATGCACATGCCCCCATGCAGACACACCCACCATGGGCGACGCCAGATGTCCGATCGAGAGCCCGTAAAGAAGGGCGGAACCATGACACGTGTGTGTGGGCTCCCACGATGGCTGCAAGGAAAGCACTCGACAAGACCAAGGGAGCCACTGTTGCCACACATGCAGTACATGGCCGGGTGAGCACGGGGACCCAGGAGCGCCAGGGGGAGGTGCCCCAGTCAGGCGGTGCAGGTGTGTGCCCCGGCCAGGTGGTGTGTGTGTGTGTGTACATGCCCTGGCCAGGCGGTGCAGGTGTGTGTGTGCACCCCGGTCAGGTGGTGTGTCTTTCCCCTTACTCTTGCTGTCTGCCCTCCTCTGCTGACTGCTGCTACCAACCTCTTTGTAACCAAGCCAAGCATACGCACCTGAGACTTTGCATCCTCTTGAATGTTTGTTTGTCTTCTCCCATGTCTCTCCCACTGTCCCCTCTCCCTGTCTCCCCCTGCCTTTGTCTTTTAGATTGTAAGTCACAGGCAGGGACCGCGTCTAATTCTATGTTCTGTACAGCACCATGTCACACAACTGGCACTATATAAATGTTTATAATAATAATAATAACAACAACAACAAGGTAACATGTTCACGCACATGGGGAGGAGTTGTTTGTAAACAAATAGCTTTATTGGTGCTGGAACAGAGCCTACAGAGAGGAAGAACATTGCTGTCGGACCTGGTGTTTGAGTGGGCTGCTGTCCCACTAGAGATAGAGGTATCCCCATGACTTTTTTTCTCCCATAGGCAGACCGAGTGGATACCCCTGGGAGGCGAGCTCATCCACGCCCACTGCAGGGACACGCCCCTACCACAGGATCTGTTATTGGACCAGCTGGGAGCGAGACCTTCAAAGGGTGCCCCGCGGCCTGCAGCCATGCCGTGGATGTGCGCCTGTGGGCAACACACCTAAGGGATGCGCATGGAAGGGCGTGCCCTTGTGCGCGCGGCCTTAGGCACAGTCGGGTGTGGGCCGGCTTCTGCTTTGGGTCTGCTTTGGGTTGGCCTGTGGGACCCCCTTTGTGACCAGATAACTTTCACCGTTCCTGGGTGTGCTTGGCTACCTGGTTGTGGCCAAGGCCCTTTAATTGATCAGAATGAACAAAAGGAGATGAAGGGATGATAAAGACCCTATAGACTTAAAACCATCATACAAACAACTCCGTTTAGACTCTTTTATGCATAACCCTACCAGGACCAGTGATATTGCTTTGTCATCTTCTTTGATTAAGTCACCAGGGGCCCGGCCTAAGAGACTGATGAAGAAGGGGTGTAAACTGTTTGGCTCTTCTGTGTTTAGCTCTTCCTTTGAAGTAGCCTCCCCTGGTAGTGAGACTGGTAGGAAATCCGCTAATCTCTTTGAACTTTTGGGTTCACAATCTTTTTTTATTGGAGATATGTTAAAATAATTAAGTGCGCAGTTGACTAAAATTATTACTCTGTTAGATAACCAGAAATCTCATTTACAGGTCGTTACTGATTTTATGACAACAGTTAAAGCAGGAGATCTAGCTCTGCCCAATAATCTAGAGAGGAATGCTCTTTCTAAGGCAATTAGCCCCCTCGCAAGCAAATGTCAATCTACTTCCTGCTTTGGGACTGCTCCTTTAGATCATAGACTGTTGCCAAAGAAGGACAAAGCGGGGAGTGGGGTGGGTGGGGAGGGGCTTCTGCTAGATCTGATGACTGGAGATTTGATTCAATTGACCTACAGATTAATGATAGATCAGTCTCCTTAAAAAATTTCCCACTTCCAAATGGTTTTTTTCCAAGCTGGAACACCAAGTATTCTATACAGAAGTATTTACATGATATACTACGTGTTAAAATTCCTCTTTGGCAATTTGGGCATATACAAAGACTGCCAGTTGGTGGTAAGATTCAGCACTTAATTGTTCATTTAAAGACCTCTAGAATTGTGCAGAGGATTCTGGAGAACGTTCCTCTACTACAGTCTTGGGGTGTTATCTGTAATGAAGTCTTCGTTAATTCTAATGTTACCCCCCTCTTGTCTGTGCCACAAGTTTCTTTGCCCTTGAAAAATAGATGCTTTAGCAGTAGGCCTTCCTGAGTTAATTCCCCTAAAAAAGGGGAGCTGGTAGATAAACATATACCATCTAAATCTAGAGTGCCAAAACAATCTCAAGTCCCTATTCATATAAATCAGCACATTTTGGATATTGCTCAGCCCCCTAAGGTGCCAAATTTTTCCTTGGACCCCTCTGGGTCCCTGGCTTCCACTCCAGTGCCATTGGACACTGAGAAACCTGAGGCTGAGGAATATGCCATGGAGGTGGGCACTAATTTTGTGCCTTCCTCATCTAACTCTCAGATCATGGAGATGGGGCAATGCAGAGTCTCTTCAAATAGGAATTCTGCTGAGGAAGTGATTGGTGTGTTATCCTTAGCACAGGGATCGGAACCAAATAAGATTCCTGGAAATCCCTCTGACCAATTACAATATTGTACTCTGCCGGATTCTTCAGGAGTATTTCAGAAGGAGGAGGGGGATGGGGTGACCTGCTGATTTGGGGACCCATTGGAGGTTGCTTTTTTTCCCCTCTGTGTTCTTGGAATACAGCAGGTTGACTAAATCAGATCAGTGATAAATCCTTTGTGGAGTTTCTTTTTAGGTTTCATGTTGTATTGCTCCAGGAGACCTGGATGAAGGAACCTCCAAGGTTGGAGGGCTTTTCTTCCTATGCTATACCTGCTGTATCAGTTAAGGCTTGGGGTCGTCCTTGGGGGGGGGAGGGATCGCTTGCCTTATGTCCGAAAATCTGAAGGCAGCCGTATTAGAAGTAGTAGAGTTGCCTCCTATAGCGTTGGGGTTGGTTCTCCAGTTTCCTAGCTTTATTCTTATTTTTACATCGGTTTATATCCCGCCAGGTAATGCAGGCTCTTTCAATGGGAAATTTTTAACCTGAAAGCTTCATTGAGACGCTTTTATTGGACTACACTTCGGCCATGCTTTTCATGGCCGGTGATTTCAGTGCCTGTTTAGGAACATGCAATGAGGCTCTTAAACCTTATTGTACCCCTTCCTTTACATATAGAACAAGATTATCCCAGGATACTCAGATTAATGAGAATGGCATTAGCTTGGCTAAGATGCTATCGAGTCTAAACCTGCAGCTTCTTAATGGATCTTTACCTAATGATCTCAAAGACTCTTTTACTTTTTTTGGGCACCAAGGGAGGAGTGTTACGGATTATCTAATGGTAACATGCAATGCCTTCCCATATATCTGTGAGAGGGTTTGGGGTGTGATGTCACCAATATGCTGATGATACTCAGCTGTACCTCTCATTTTCGACCGACCCAGGCACTGCTGTCTCGTTGCTTTCCCAATGTTTAGAGGCTGTGGCGGATTGGATGCGGCAGAGCAGACTGAAGCTCAATCCTTATAAGACGGAGGTGATGGTGGTTGGTAGGGTGCCGGAGGTGCCGGCCCATCTGATGGTGGGGGTGGGGTCTGTCCTCCCATAGCCCAGCAGGTTCAGAGTCTGGAGGTGGTTTTGGATCCGGGCCTCCGTCTGGATTGACAGGTGGAGGCGGTGGCTAAAGCTGCCTTTCGCCAGCTGTATCTGGTATGGAGGCTGCGCCTGACCTGGCCACTTTTATTCACGGCTTCATCACCTCGAGGCTAGACTACTGCAACGCGCTCTACGTGGGGCTTCCCTTGGTTCTGATTCGGAGGCTGCAGCTGGTGCAGAATGTGGTGGCCCGTTTCCTTACACGGACGAAGCGGCGGGAGCATATAACACCTGTGCTCTGCACTCTGCACTGGCTGCCTATAGTGCACCGAGACAGATTCAAGGTGTTGGTGTTGATCTATAAAGCCCTATACGGTCCGGGCCCCTCATACCTTGGGGACCGCCTCACCTTCCACACCTCAGGGCGACTCCTGTGGTCTGCCGGGGGTGCCTTCCTGGAGGTCCCCTGTGTTAAATGGGGGGCCACAATGGAGAGGGTGTTCTCAGTGGCCGGGCTGTGACTCTGGAACTCCCTCCCAGAGGAAGCTCGCCTGGCCCCAGGTCTGCTGGCTTTTCTCTGAGCCTGTAAGACCTGGCTGTTCGCCCAGGCCTTCTGAGGGGAGGGTGGGAAGGTGGTGTAGAGAGAGGGGGGGAATTTTTGGGGTGGCGGTGGGGAGAGGTTTTCTTTTTAAATTATTTATATCTGATGTTTTAAAGTATTTTATTGCTGTTTTACTTGTTGCGAGCTGCCCCGGGATGCCGTAGGCATGAGGGGGCAGCCAATAAATATAAATAAATAAATATCCGGGAATTCTTGGTAAACTTTATGGTCAACAGTGATCATTTACCTTTGTCGCTGACAATTGGGCTTAATCAAAAGTGGAAGCCATATAGCTTGCCTGTGCCTCAGACTGTCCCAGCTAGTTCCCATGGAATATACAAAAGGAAACCCTGGAATGAGGATTTGGTACAAAATTTGGATGCTCTTCTTAATTCATCTCAGTGCCAGGAGTTACTCGATAGAGCTTTTGCCTTAGAGAATGATGCAACTATGGTAGAGGTATTTGCATCACTTATGTCATTCTTGCACCCTGCTCTAGAGGGGAAGACGCGGTTAGCTCTTGCTGACGGCCAGGTTTTTAGATCTCATCCCTGGTATGATGCAGATTGTCATAATTTAAAGAAGAAGCTCCAGAATATGGGCAGGAAAGCCTGGGAGCAGGGGCTCTTAGAGTTACCTCAGGGCTATCTTGAATCTAAATTCTGATATAAACAACTGATCAAGGATAAGAAAAGGGAATTTCTGAAGAATAAATGGGAACATACTTATTGGGGCAGCAAACTCCGGGGATTCGGTGACTTTCTGGAAGATTGTAAATGGCTCCACCCGGGGGGAAGTAAGATCGAGGATTCTCCCTATACCAGCTATGACCTGGGAAGACTATTATGGGACTTTCCCCCACCCCCCCCCGTGTTCCGACGGGACTCCAGTGAAGAGGGTTATACTCGCGGGTGAGGTGGAATGGCCTCTTGTCACTGCACAGGAAATGTCGGATCTGATTGATTCCTGTAGAAATAGGAAGGTGCCTGGTTATGATCTCATTACCATGGAATTTGTCAAGAGACTTAGGGATTGGTGGATCCCTATTCTGGTAGCCCTTTTCAACACCATTAATAAGACAGGAATAGTTCCAACAGACTGGGGTAGGGCAATTGTAATCCCGGTATATTAAAAGGGTGATAGAGGGAAACCAGATAACTATCGTCCCATTAGCCTGCTGTCTGTTATTGGAAAATTATATGCCAAGTATTTGCTGTTACACTTGAATGACTGGATGGTCGAACGGAAAATCTTATGGCCTGTACAGGCTGGTTTTAAACCCAGCCGGTCAACTACTGACCATTGTCTAATTTTGAACCATCTAATTAGCAAATATATTAAAGTAAACCACAAATTGTTTGTGGCATTTATTGATCTTCGGTCAGCTTTTGACCTTATTGACCGAGGAATTCTTTGGAGTAAATTGGAAGCGCTTCATATTGATTTATGTTTGCTCTTTCTTATTAAAGCTTTATATGCCAACTCTATGCCAGCTATATTAGATATGATGAGGCAGGATCTCTTACAAACGATATAGTTTCTACTTCTGGGGTAAGACAAGACTGTCTGCTGGCCCCATCCTTGTTTAATATCTTTATTAATGATCTTATCCCTACTTTGACCTCTCAGGAATTCCATCCCCCCCAAACTGGCATCTTATCACATAGGTTGCATGTTATATGCTGACGATGCCATGCTGCTGTCACCGACCTGTGTGGGCCTTAAAAGACAGCTGGCTGCTTTAGCTATTTACTGTGATTCTAATCATCTACTGATAAATTATAACAAATCCAAAGTTGTTTTCTCAAGGGTTCGGGTTAAATTTATCTGGCATATTAAGGATCATTCCATTGAACAAGTTAGCTGGTACAAATATCTGGGAGTGATTTTTTACTCGAAAGGGGGATTGAATTATCACTTAAAGTATGCCCTACAAAGAGCGAAGGGCCCCTCTACAGCTGTTTTATGTTTCTTCTACTCTTGTAAAAGGGGGGGAGTTTTTAACTCCAAGGTGGTGGCCCAATGATTGTATGGGGTGCTGTTTGGGCCTCCCCCCTGGAAGACAAGCTCGAACCAGTACAGGCTAAATTTCTTTGAACCTTATTGAAGGCAATACATTCCATTCCCACGGCTGTTTTGAGGCTCGAATTGGGCCAATATTCTCTGCAGTGTTCAGTACGGAAACTAGCTTTGGTGCTATGGCTAAGGACTGAGAACGCTCCTCAGGGATCCTTGATGAAATATTTTCAGCAGGACAATTTTTTGAGCCCTTGGCGAAAGAGTGTTCTGGATAACTTAAGTCACATAGGATTTTCACCTCTTTATCTCCTGAATAAACCCTTTGAAGCTGCCAAGGCTGAGACACTTTTACGTTTTGAAGATTTAGATAGGTAGGGAGACCTAGCCTTGGTGACAGAATTTTGCTCGTTAAATAATTATTTCTGTCTAGCCCCTCCTAAAGGGACTTCAGCTTCATATTTGTGTTTGTTGTCTTCTTTTAGGGAAAGATCTCTTTTTTTCGCAGCTAGGGTAAACGCTTTCCCAACAAGGATGCTGGAAGGACGTTTTGCTGCTATCCCTTTTGATCAGAGACTCTGCCCTTTTGACAACTTTGAAATCGAAAAGGTAGGGCATATTTTGGTCGGTTGGAGATTATATAATCCCTTAAGGAAATACTGGCTAGCACAATACTTGAGGAAGCTCCCTGGTAGAACAGTATTTAAACTAGAAAAATATTTACTCGGAGATGTCTCCTTGGAGATTTTGGCCAGAGTAGCAAATTTTTTTCTGCAGGCTTTTGTTAAGAAGAAAAATGTCCTTCATTTTCAGGGTATAAGTGATAAAGAACAGAGGGGTGCTCAGGGCTGAGATTTTGGAGGACTTTATGTAATAAGCTCCAGAGAAACTGGAAATTGGTATATTGGCTGACAGACTCCTACAGAGATAGGGAGGGCTGTCACGGGGTTGTATTGTATTATCTATTGTATACTGTGGGTATTTTCAAATGTTATGATCCCACGCTCAACCACGGTGAATGCCCACATGGTGAGCAAGCGACTGTACTGTCTGTTGGCCCAACAAGAGATTCCTGCCAGATGTTCATCCCCATGAATCACGGGTGGAAATCTATTTGACCACGCAAACGGCGGTCCTGCCTAGACCATCGCCATATGCATGGTCAAAGAGATTCCTGCCCGTGATTCACGGGGGTGAACACCCGGCGGGAAGCTCACGTTCGGGCCAACAGACGTGATGTTCCCATGCTCAACCACGGGGAATTCACCATGGTTGAGTGTGGGATCGTGACGTCTGTCCCCTGACCATAGCCCGGAATCAGCGTCCATGCCCGCCACTGATTCCTGGCCGTGGTCAATGCTCTGGGGGGTGGGCGGACACTGTGGCTGCATTGGCCGTGGCACCCACCCGTCTCCCAGAGGGTGGGCGGCCTAGGGAGCGTGGGGGGTGGGTGGGGCTGTGCGGCCGCACGTTGAGCCACACAGCCCCTCCCCTGATTCCCCGCCGGGATCAGCCAGCACGTCTGTTGGCCGTGCCGTTTTGATCCCGGCGGGGGATCAATAGGTGATTCTGTGTCTGAAAATACCCTGTGTTTCTGCACTGTTACATTTGATATTATTTGATTTTTGTAAGTGGTACGACTGTTGTAGGATGTCTATGGGATTGTCCGTTTATGTGCTTGTATTTGTCTTTGGTTGTTTTATTCCTACTTTATGTACTTATTTCTTTTTATCTGTCGGGCAAAGACCTATGGTCAAGCCAAATAAATGATGATGATGATGATGATGATGATGATAAAATAGCTTTATCTCCCAGCCCCAGATGCTGCTAGGAGGCAGAGGCAGGTGAGGGATGGGGAACTGGAGCCAGGGAGGGGAGGCAGAAGAACTTATGGGGAGAAGCTGGCTACTGCCCAGCCATTCAAGTCTCCATCCCTTGTCTCTCCCTATGTCCCCTATTCTTGTCTCCCCCCCCCCTGTGTCTATTAGATTGTAAGCCGTAGGCAGGGACTGCGTCTATCTTATTGTTCTATAAAGTGCCACGTACACAACCGGTGCTATACAAATGCTTATACTAATAATTAATAATTAATAATTAATAATTAACAAGTAATAATTAATAATAATAATAAATAGTTACTAATTACTAGTTAATAATTAATAATTAATAATTACTAGTTACTAATTAATAATTAATAATTAATAATTAATAATTAATAAATAAATAAAAGCGCAGAGCCCCAGCTGGGCATCCTTACCTGCTGGATTGGACTGCTGGTTGACTCTGCTCCCAAGCCCTGCTGTTGCCTCAGGGCCAGGATGGTAGTATACCGGCCGGGGCGCTGGACAGCCGGGCAGCCTGGGGGCTGCAAGTACCAGCCCGGGCCCCACCGCGCCTCCTTCTCTCTGGCCTGAATGGGCAGCAAGCCCCCCTGCAGTCTCTGTTTGCTCCCCCCACAAGTGGTGCTCCAGTGTGCAACCATGGTGCCTACTTCTCACAGGGAAGTGGCAGCACCAGCAGCTCCGCACAGCACTGCTTGTGGGGGGGGCAAACAGGGGCTTCAGGGGGGCTTGCCGCTTGCACAGGTCAGAGAGGAGGAGGCATGATGGGGCCGGGGCCAGTACTTGTAGCACCCAGGCTGCCCCGCCTGCCCCTTCAGCCTCCCCATGCACACAAGCCCTCCACATGGCTGAAACCCGGAAGTAAGTATGGCTATGGGTGGGTCAAGCGTGATGTCAGCCCATGGCTGACCAATGGGGGGGCTGATGTCCCCTTAGCTCCCCCAGTGAATCGACCCGTGAATAGGGATGTCACCCAGTGCATGCAGCAGGCAAAGGATTTGAGGTCTGGATATAAACATATCAAGGACAACAATCTCAAGTCCGGCCGTGCTATGCACACAGCCAAGTTCCAGGAAGAGCTGGACAAGTTCCTCTGCATGGAAGGGGACATCATGGCCTCCCACACACATGGCACCACCTTCACCAGGGGCAGATGAAGGGTCACCACACAACCCCCCCTGCCGGACCCCTCAGAGCAGGGGGGGGCACTGCCCCTGGTGAGGTCAGCCAGGAAGCAGGAGGGCAGAGCCCCATCCCACAGGAGGAGGAGGTGCCCTGGGGATCTGACCACAATACCACCACCCTCCGCATTCACCCACAAAACCCAAAAGCCACCCAGCCATGGGGAAGGGGGACACGCATGGAGCAAAATGAGACCTGGGATGGCCCCCAGGAGGTGGAGGAACAGGATCCAGGTACGACTGGCCCAGTGGGCCCAGGGGGGAGGAGGCCTGGGCAGAGTCGCAGTGGTCAGGTTGCTGGTAAACACTAATGGGTCCCCTTTTCCAATGCACCCCAAGGTAGTCTGGAGGTGCACAAGGTGGAGGTCATGGAGGAGGAGGTGGATGAGGCGGGGCTGGCTGCGCCCCCACTACCTGGTGAGGTGCACTTCCATGGTAGGGTACACCATCCAAGGGGCCACAGGGGGGCATGGCATGGAGGTGGGTGGGTGGGCATACAGGGTGGGGAGGGAGGCCCCCCAGGCCATGCCCCCCTCCCATGTCCTACAGGAGTCAGGGTGGAAGGGGAAGGTGGGAGGGGTGGTTGGCCCCACAGCAGGTCTCACATAACATAGGACAGCCATGGGCCCTACCGGCAGGGAGCCCCAGCCGGGGGGGTGATCCCACAAGAGAACAGGGCAGGGGGGTCTCACAGGGGAGGGAAATGGTGGTGCATCCACAACACGGGGAACGTCCCCCGTGACACCCTGGGAACCATGGTAGGGGGCAGTACTGGCCGGCTGTACTAACATGGGATACAACCTCTCATTCATAGAACAGCCACCAACTTGTGTGAGGGGTGCAGCTGCTGGCAACGTGGAGCAGAATCAGGAGATGCGGGCCAGCAACCGGCAGTGGAGGGCGGACTCGAGGAATCAAGACGGTTAGCCAAGGTGTACTCACCAGGGAGCTCCTAAGAGGGGAGGGGGAAAGGGACGGGAGACCCTGGCAGCCAGGATGTCCCGGTCCCGCAACAAGCACCTATGGGACAGGTGCCAGGCTTCTGCTCTCCATGAGCAGTGGCATGCGCCACCTGCAGCCTGCCAACACCCCTGTTCCTGCAGCCCAGCTGTGACAGGCTGGAGGATCAGGCCACAAGGATCATGGACCTCATGGGGGAGGCAATGGAGGCCATGTGACAGGACCCCCCAGTGTGACATGGCCTGCCAGGCCGCAGATGAAGGGTTGGCAGCCTACCTACACCACGGCAGCCACCCACCAGTACAGGTGCCCCCCCTGCACTTCGACCAACCATGGTTCCCCTAGCAGCATCCCTTCCCAGGCCCAGTCTATGGGGTCCTCCTCCCCCACATAGGTCCACAAGAGCTGCCGGTGGGGCCGCCCTTCCAGCCTGCACTGCTCCCAGTACCCCCCCAGCTGCAACTTGACCTCTCCACTGGGAAGCGACACCCCCACCCCAGGGTCTGGTGTCCCAGGACGAACAACCACCTCTGGCCACTGCCCCACCCCCTCCAGTAAGCCTACAGCACCCCTGCCCCCTGGGGGGTGGGGGCGCAACCCCAGGGAGGGACAGGCGGGAATGAGGGGGAACAGGAAAAGACAATATCCCAGAAGGGAAGTAAAGAAACCACCCATAGCACTCACAAGCTATACACTAGACGTGGAGCAACCTCAAATGAACAAAGCACTTGTAAAAACACAACAATTATGTATTAGACCATACGTGTTCTAATACAAAACTGTCGTGGTAGTACAAGTGCTTTGTCCATTTGAGGTTGCTCCACTTCTAGTGTGTTGTGTTTTCAGGCATGAGGGGGCTCACAGGGTGCTCCCTGGACAGCCAATGGGCTGGGCCCTGGTGTGGGAAGGAGCCAAGTGCACATGTGGAATGCTCACCCCATGCACATTGTTCCTTTCCAAGACCTGCACCAGAGGATGGTGTGGAGCAGGCTGTGGATGACAGGGAGCCCCGGCCATCTGGTCGGTGATCGCTGCACTCGGCAGCAGCAAGGACTCGCTGGGCTGCGAGCCCCAGTGGAGTAGCCAAGTGGGGGCGAGGGTGCCCCAGAAGATAGATCCCCCCATCCCATTGTAAAGGTCCGCCTCAAATAAAATCGCTGCAAATGTACCTCGGTATCACTTCCTTTGTTCCGAGGACCAGTGGCCAGTGGGGAGGAGGGGCTAGCAGGGGGGCACTCACAGGGGGAGGGTGCGGTACACTGCCTGCCCAGCTGATGGGGTCAGGGGGCTCCCCACTGAGGCAGCAGGCAGTAGTGGTGCGTGGAACGAATGCACATGGACCCTGCACAGGTGGGCCGGCAAGTGGTGGCATGCAGGACATTGCACAGTCGAAGCACCCCATGGCTGTCAGCAACGGGAGGGTTCTCGCACCCAGGCAACCCATTGGACCCATTCCCAGGACCCCCTATCCCACACATGGCACAGAGGCAAGGTTGCAGGTAATGGGTACAACCCAGCTTTATTGAAGGGATGCACATGTTTATGGGATGGGGTGTGGGTCAGGCACGGCCCTGTCGTCAGTGACCTGGGCAATGATGCAGCAACAGAGGGCGTCCCTGTTCTCCTCAGAGATGCACCAGAATGCCCTGCCCTGGACATGTTGGTACAGGGGCACAGGGCCTGCCCTCTGTACAGGTGGTGGGTTGTCCAGGGCAGCGCCTCTGGTCTCGCATACATTGTGCAGGATGCATGCTGCCAGGATAAGGATGGGGGGGTGTTCTAGGTCGAACTGGCTCCTGTTCATCAAGAGGTGCCAGTGCATCTTCAGGAGCCTGAAGGTCTGCTCCTGCCTGCTGACGACAGGCGCTTGTTGAACAGGCGGTGGTCAGGGTCACTGGGTAGGCCCTCATGAATCAAGGGTTGAGCGGGTAGGCGGGGTCCCCTATCACAACAGGGGCCATGGGAACACCCTTTATCATGCAGTACAGGTTGGGGGTGATCTCCCCGAACATGCGAGAGTAGAACGGGGACACACACAGTATACATGCATCATGGCTCTGCCACAACTGGCCCGTGTACACATCAATAAAGAGGCCCCTGTGATCCACGACGGCCTGCAGATTGATGGAGAAGGCCTGCTTCCTATTCATGTAGTCGATCTTTGCATGTGGGGGCCGTATGATGGGAATGTGGGTGCAGTGGATCGCCCCAATGCAATGGGGGAAACCCAGCTCCTCAAAGCCATGTATCACCTCCTTGAGATCGCGGAGCTGGATGACCCACTCGAGGAGAAGCTCCACAATCAGGTCACACATATCATGGAGGTGTGAGATCCCGCTATCGCCATTGCCGCAGTAGGCTCCCAGGGGGGGTGGGGCCTTGCGCGCATGACACAGGACACGGCGGCGGCACTTCTGGAACGTGTGTGTGGAGTGAAAGTGGAGTGTGTCTGTGAGAGTGTGGGTGAGTGTGTCATGGGTTGGAGGTCTGCACCCCGACTTTACCGGGTTTGAGTGACTCAGTTTCCCTCATGTACAGCCCACTTGAATCAGTTTTTCTCTCTGGCTGATTCAAGCCTGCTGCAGGGACAATCCCTTTGGCACCCAAGGGCCCAATCCTTCCCATTTTCAGACTCTTTTATCTCTGGGTTCGCAAGAGCTTGAGAACTCTTGTTGCTCACTTGTGTTCCAATGTTAGAAACAGACACTTCTTCATAAAGATAAGAAGTAAGTTTATCGATTTACATAAGCAAGATTGTTGATACAGAGTGGTACTAGAAATCAAAGGTAATTATAATGCATTCCTAACCTATACTGGTTGAGTTCCTAAATAAGCATCTTACCCTACCAAGGTCCATAAGTTCTTCTCATTCCTTGATGTAAGCGACTGGGTCTTCAGTCTTAGAGTTGCTAGAAAGCAAAGTCCTGGTCTCAGTCCATAGTTTCCAGTCTTGCTGGCTGGCAGCATCCAGGATGCAGATGAGAGTGCTCAAGATGGCTCTGACCAAGCGAGAGAGAAGATGGCTTAATGGCCCTCGCTTAAGTACCTTTCATGGTCTCTTTGTTTCTCGTTCCTGCCTTGGAGAAACCTGAGGTCTGTCACGTAGGCAACCCAGGCAAACCTGAAGGTCGATTTGCATCTCCACAGGTCTGTCTGGCCAGGGTTCCCAATACACATTCTTTTTATCTCTTTGCATTTCCC
>QEPC01011689.1:64845-95583 GCA_003113815.1 Sphenodon punctatus
CCAGCCGTATTCCCAGGCGCAAGGTAGCGTGTGGTGTATGGTGTGCGCATGGTCCCTAGGGCCGCCCTCTGACAGGCTGGAGGAATGAGACTGCCCTTATTTGGGAGTGCATAGGGAATGGGATGGCAACTGGAGAGTGGAGACTAGGGGTGGGACATCAGGGCAAATAGCGGGTACCAGTTTTACTGTTTCCTGGATTTAAAAAACCCGGCTTATCGGATTAATACCGGTTTACCGGTACTGGATCTTTTCCATTGATTTCAATGGGGAACTGTGTCCCCATTGAAATCAATGGGAAAAAACAAAAACCTCCCCCCTCCCCCTCCCAGACTGTGTGGGTGGAAGGGGGGACACCCCCCACCCACCCTGCCCAGCCTGGATTTAAATTATTTTTCCCCTAAGTCCCCTAGTGTGCCGGGCTCCAGGCCGCTGCTGGCGACCCAGAGCCAGCACCAGCCAGCAGCAGGTAAGTAGTACCAGTACTGTACTGATCCCTGGGGTGGGGGTGGTTTAACACCCCCACCACCCCAGGGATCACCCTACCTCCCCACCCAGGGATTGCCTACCTTGAGCTCCGGGCGGCAGCGGCGGCGGTCCGGGGGCTTCAGCGCTGGCTGTGGCTACCAGCTTCAGCATGCTACTAGGCCTTCTCTGGGTGGGGAGGTGGGGTGATCCATGGGGTGGGGGGCTGTTAAACCACCCCCTACCCCAGGGATCAGTACAATACTGGTACTTACCTGCTTCTGGTTGGTGCTGGCTCTGGGTCACCGGTGGCAGCCCCGGAGCCCAGCGCACTAGGGGACTTAGGGGAATTTTTTTTTAAATCCAGGCTGGGCAGGGTGGGTGGGGGTGTCCCCCCTTCCACCCGTGCAACCTGGACTTGGGGAAAGAAAGTGTTTGGTTTGGGGGTTTGGGGTTTTTTTTTTACACAATGTAAAAAAAATCCGGCATGGGGCGGGATCCGGTACCGGACCCAAAATTCTGGAATAATCCGATACTGTCGGTACACCAAAATACCAGCAGTATCAGATACTGGATGATCCGGTAGTCCCACTCCTAGTGGAGACCCTTGATAGCCTGGCACATGTTTGGGTGGAGATTGCTCATGCCTGACTTCTGGAAGAGTCCCCCACACTACAGTACCCTCTCTCTCTGTGGGAGACATCCGCTGACACCCGCTGTTGGCCACTGTTTGTGCCTGACTGATGTCTACCACCCACGCACCCACCCGCATGCCAGTGAGCTGAGCTCGCTCTAACTGATACAGCCTTTCTTGTCTTAAAAGTTAAAAAAAAGGTTTATAAACCTGGCAGGAATGGCAGTAGAGCCCACCACTTCCTCCTCGTCCAAGGAAGAAGCCAGTGCCACCGGTGCCACGGGAGGTGTAGCAGAGGCAGTGGCCTCCACCGGTTCCTCCTCCTCCTCCTCCTCCTCCACTGGCAAATGTGCCCTCATCTGGAAGATGCGAGCAGGAGCAGCCTTCTTCATTTTTTAAATTTATTTATTTTTTTAAAAAAACACACAGCACAAACCAGCAGTCACCCACAACACAGACCAACCCACCCAAACACACAGCACAGCCAAACCCAGCACAATCACAGCCAAAACACACAAACCAAGCAGCCACCGACTCAAACACACACCCACTCGCCTTACAGGTCCACACGGACATGAATTTCCGGTTTCTGGTGCAATTTCTGGCTTCCGGCGCGCTCGCAATATTTTTAGGCTGAACGCTAAACGTGAACTCGGCGATCCACCCGAACAACGAATGGCCGAACATGAACACACGACCCGAACGCGGCCAAACCGAACGGCCAAACGCGAACGCGGCGATCCACCCGAACGGCTGAACACACGAACTGAATGCTGCCGAACTGAACAGCTGAACATGGACCGCGATCTGTTCACCCATCCCTATAAAGTTGCATAATTTCAGGTGAAAGGTTTCTGGAGTGATTATGTACTCCTCAAGAACTGCTTTTTTGAATTCCTCAAAAGTCAGTGCTTGATTTTCCTCCAACTTTCTGTTGTACACATCTCTTGCTTTCTCTGGGATCTTGGGTATGACCAGATTGATCCACAAGTCCTCTGGAAACTTTTCTCATTGAAATATGTGCTGGGCAGTTGTGAAAAATGTATCAATACATTCACTTTCTTTGTATAGGGGCAGAAGTGCTGAACAGTCTTTGATCAGCTGTCTTCTGTCTTTTTCTTGGCCGCTTCCAAAGGGTAGTGTGGGCTGGATTCCTGTATCTGTCTGCATTTTCAGGAGTTCCAGTTGATGCTTTCTTTCTTTTTCCTCTCTCTCTCTCTCTCTCTCTCTCTCTCATCTGTCTCTCTCTTTTTCTTCCGCTTTCATTTTCTCAAGTTTGAACTGCATCCGTTGTTCTTTTTCCTTTTTGTATGCTCTCATTTGCTCTAATTTGTGCTCCTGGTCCATTCATATTCTGGCCATCTCGAGTTCAGGGTTTGAGCCTTGTCCCCCTGGTTGCCAGTCAGTTGGAAGGGGGTTTTGAGACACGTTTGGCAGTGCATCTCCATCTCCTGGTTGCTGGTCGGGTGGAGAGGGGTTTCGAGGGGGATTTCTTGCCCCCACTCCATTCCCATCCGTTCCATTCGAGCTCATCTCAAATTCTCATATCAGCTGCTTCAGTTGCTGTTTAGTTTTCCCTTCTGGTTCGAAACCTCTCTTTCGGGCTTCCCTGCTCAGCTCTGACCTTCTCAGGTGGTGAAAGTGCTTTGGGAGCCCTATTTTTCCACTGTCCCTGACCTGAAATTAAAACTAAAACAACAAACTCAGTGCACTCTGTTCAAGCATCTGTTTATTCCACTCTCAGAGCTGAGTTCCAGGCTCCTGGGACTTTCAGTCTCTTCAGGTATGGGATTTACTCAACTCAGAGAATTCCAGTCACCTGGCTATCCTCCTCTACTTTCTATACATTGGTTCACAAACTGAGCTTGACCCTTCTCGTTGGGTGCCACTGTCACGGGTTGGAGGTCTGCACCCCCACTTTACTGGGTTTGAGTGACTCAGTTTTCCTCGTGTACACCCCCCTTGAATCAGTTTTTCTTTCTGGCTGATTTAAGCCTGCCACAGGGACAACCCCTTTGTCACCCAAGGGACCAATCCTTCTCATTTACAGACTCTTTAATCTCTGGGTTCACAAGAGCTTGAGAACTCTTGTTGCTCACTTGTGTTCCAATGTTAGACACGGACACTTCTTCATAAAGATAAGAAGTAAGTTTATTGATTTACATATGCAAGATTATTGATACAGAGTGGTACTAGAAATCAAAGGTAACTATAGCGCATTCCTAACCTATACTGGTTGAGTTCCTAAATGAGCATCTTACCTTACCAAGGTCCATAAGTCCTTCACAGTCCTTGATGTAAGCGACTGGGTCTTCAGTCTTAGAGTTGCTAGAAAGCAAAGTCCTGGTCTCAGTCCGTAGTTTCCAGCCTTGCTGGCTGGCAGCACCCAGGATGCAGATGAGAGTGCTCAAGATGGCTCTGACCAAGAGAGAGAAGATGGCTTAATGGCCCTCGCTTAAGTACCTTTCATGGTCTCTTTGTTTCTCGTTCCCGCCTTGGAGAAACCTGAGGTCTGTCACGTAGGCAACCCAGGCAAACCTGAAGGTCGATTTGCATCTCCACAGGTCTGTCTGGCCAGGGTTCCCAATACACATTCTTTTTATCTTTTTGCATTTCCTGGAGTTTCATCAGTGTCACAGTCCTGATTTGGATTTTACAGTTCTCAATTGTAACATTACATACATGTTGCACCTTTCTTTTTCTAGGCTTGTAGTTGACGTGTAGGCCAGTATCATCCGTGACAGAGTGAGTGAGTGGTACTTGATCACAATCGGGGGTTAGCAATAGGGAGCAGGTGAGTTATGCCTGTGGGTGATTAACAAGTATGTGTGGGTGTGTGGGTGGTGTCTGTGTGTGCCTTAATTCCCTCTATGGTGTCGGGGGGGCCTCCTCCCTTCATACCAGTGTATACGTGTCTTTGGATCTCCATTCCCCCCAGATCACACTAGTCTTTGCACCTTGTCTCCTTCCTGGGTGATTGTGGGGTGTCTGCGGGGAGTGGGGGAGTTAGGCAAGGCCGCACAAGTGGTCGGGCTCCACTCAGGGCCTTGCTGTCCTCTGTCCCCCTATGATGATCCGACCCTTTCCCAGCTGGGAAGCATAGGGCCAAATCTGATCCTGAAGGGTTATTTAGTCCTAGTGCACGGCTCGCCCGTGCAGCTGCGTGTGGGGCAAGTGCGTATTGTGCTTGGTGTCGAGGTTCATATCCCTCCTTTCCCTCCCTTGTCCATAACAGTATCTCTGACAATGCTCAATATGGACCTTGCCAAACAAATGGAGGAAATAATGAGGGCCATTCTATCCCTGGCCTTTGATGTAAAGGAGATTAAAGAATGGCAAGAGATGGGGTTTACAAAAAACCTCGAGGTAGAGGAAGAGGAGAGCCTGGGAGCTTTAGAAGAGGCAGAACCCTCCGGTGCTGTTGGGGGCACAGCACCCAGGGGATGAGAGACAAAATATCCCCCTATCACCAAATTTAGTGAGGATAGGCGACAGTTTCAAGACTTCACGGCCCTGTGTAAACTCGCCTTCCAGCTACAGCCACAGACCTATAACTCTGACGCTACGAAAGTGGCATTCATCATTGGTCACCTGGAAAGCCTTGCTTTGGATTGGGTCACTCCCTTATTAATTAAAGACAGCCCCTTATTAAAGGATCTTAAGAGATCTACCAATGAATGCCAATTTCTGATCAATTACCCCCATCGGGTAAAAGATGCCGAGACTGCCGTTATGGGGCTTAAACAAGGATGGGGGCGAGTATGTGACGCACTTTCAACAGTTGGCTATGGAATTAAATTGACCTGATACAGTCCTTAAGGTCTTGTATCGGAAAGGTTTAAACGAGGAGATCAAAGACCAGCTCTCCTACACCACGATACCTGACATGTGGGCCGCACTGATCAACTTAACTTGTCAAATAGACGATCGATTGTTGGAGTGATGACGCGAGCAGAGGCAAGAAGGGGCACGAACCTGGCTGGCCCGGCAGCATCCCATGGGGCCAACTCGTGTGGAGACCAGTAAAGGAGACAACCCAGAAACAATGCAGATAGGCACTTCCTGCAGACCCCTGGCTGCACAGGAGAAAGAGTGCTGGCGAAGCAGGCACTTGTGCTTCTATTGTGGGACTGCAGGACATTTCACTCGCAGCTGCCCAATGCTACTCCCAGAGTGACAAGGGTTGGGAAATGTAAAGAACCGAGATGAACAGGGGGCGTCTTGATGAGCACACTGCACACCCTCTCCACCCCTGTTCTGAGGATAGCTGTAACGTCCTCCATCCTGGAAGATTTGCGTGTCCCTCTCACGTTAGAAATTTCCTTGAACCGCTCTGTCATTGTCTGGGTCCTCATAGATTCAGGAACCTCAGGCAATTTTATTGACACTGTGTTCGCCCACCAACAAATGGTGCCCTTGCAGACACAAGCCAACCCCCGAGGTCATATATGCCATAGACGGATCACCCCTGAGCTCTGGGCCCATCACCACCTGCACTACGGTGCTGAAAGGAACCATGGGTAACCATCAAGAAGCCAATTGTTTTGATGTGGTAAGGACTCCCAAATTTCCCATAGTCCTGGGGATCCCATGGTTATGACAGCACAACCTGAGGATAAATTGGCCGCAGGGGGCAGTGACACTCGACTCGCCCTACTGTGCTGCCCATTGTGTCTATAGCCGTCTGGGACTCCCTCTCCCTACATAGGTTGGGGCTAGCATGCCCCCACCTTCTTCCCTTTCAGTCTTACCGCCAGACTACCAAGACTTGGCTGATGTTTTCAAAGAACAACAAGCCCTGGAGTTACCCCCCCATCGCAGCTATGATTGCCCTATTGACCTGCTCCCAAACACCACACCGCCATATGGGAGGATTTACACCCTCTTGGAGCCAGAACTACAGACCCTGAGAGAATATATTGACAAGAACCTGGAAAGATTTATCAGACCCTCCACTTCCCCTGCTGCCCCCTCTCTTTTTTGTCCCTAAAAAGGATGGTGAATTACGACCATGCATAGATTATAGGGGGTTCAATGCAATTACGATTAAGAATCGCTACCCGCTGCCCCTCATTCCGGAACTCCTGAATCGATTACAAGGAGTCACTGTATTTACCAAATTAGATCTGCGGGGGGCCTACAGCCTTTTACACATGAGGACCGGGGATGAATGGAAAACTGTTCTGTACAAGATACGGACATTTCGAATACCGGGTGATGCCATTTGGCTTGACCAATGCACCTGCCACCTTCCAATGTTTAATAAATGACATTTTTAAAGACATTTTGGACCAGTACGTTATTGCATATCTGGACGATATCCTTATCTACTCTCGAACACTGGAAGAACATGTACAACACGTACGCTCGGTTCTCCTTCATCTATGTCAGCATCATCTGTACTGCAAGATGGAAAAATGTGTCCTTCACATGCAGGTGGTACATTTTTTAGGTTTGGTAGTGGCCCCACAAGATATTAAAATGGATCCTTCAAAGGTGCAAGCCATTATGTTATGGCCGTCGCCACAAGCTGTCAAACCCGTGCAACGATTCTTGGGGACTGCTAATTATTATTGACAGTATCTTCCTAATTATACTGCTCTCACTGCCCCCCTGACAAAATTACTAAAGAAAAATGAACCCTTTGTCTGGGCAGAGGACCAACGGACGGCCTTTTCGGTACTCAAACAAGCCTTCACACAAGCCCCAATCCTGCAACACTCCGACTTCACCCTGCCATTCATCGTGGAAACAAACACGTCTAACGTGGCCATTGGGGCTGTTCTCTCCGAAGCTACCTCCCGTACTGTGAAACCTCTATCGTGCGCCTTCTTTTCATGGCAACTCACAGCAGAAGAAAGAAATTACACCAACACCATCATAGACAGTGAACTACTGGTCATCAAGGCAGCTTTTCATACCTGGAGACATTATTTAGAAGGAGCACAACACCCGGTCCAGGTGGTTACCGACCATAAGACCTTACCTTTCTACAAACTGTGTGCATAATGAATGCCAGACATGTCCACTGGGCTCTTTTTTTTTGCTCGCTTCTCCTTCCAGGTAGTGTAGCATCCCGGTTGCCAGAACACGATTGCAGATGCAGTTATCGCGATGTTACGAAGCTGGCCCTGACCTGGGCCTGCGAGGAGACCTGATCTTGGAAGGGAAGACCTTTTCAGCAGCAGGACTCACCCTTGCCCAGTTCCGGACTCTCATCAAAAGAGACCCGAATGTGCGGAAATTTCCTCTGTCACCCCTAGGGGCAGGACTTCATAGTCACCAAAAAGCAATAGTAGTTCCCCATGATGCATGGCATGAAATATTAAGAGCACACCATGACACCCCCCCTAGCAGGACACCGGGCCAATGCCGTACCCTACAACAGATACAGC
The DNA here is from genome assembly GCA_003113815.1 of Sphenodon punctatus. NCBI lineage: Eukaryota > Metazoa > Chordata > Lepidosauria > Sphenodontia > Sphenodontidae > Sphenodon > Sphenodon punctatus. Next base: position 72,337 of record QEPC01011689.1, read on the forward strand.
GGCATTTCTGGTGGCCCACAATGTGCAAGGACACCATAGAGTATGTACAGGGCCGTAAGACCTGCCATCACACAAATTTTCCACAGAGCAATGCAGGGTATGTCGGTGGCACTACCGGCAGGGGGGAAGCCCTCCACTGAGACAGGAATCCTCTCATGGATAGGAGGTCTGGCTCCACAAACCACTGTGGCAAATCAGGTGGAGACAGATAGGGCAGGGCCCGCCGGCACACTGCGTCGCTCAATGCGGCTGCATGCGTGACAGCAGGGCCGGACCCAGGCATGTGCCACATGTGCAGCCGAGCCGCACATGGTCCCGCAGCTTGCTGGGACCCTGCACTTGCCTGGCTGGGCAGCAGGCTGCATTCAGCTTCTCCCCCAATAAGTTCTTCTTCCTCTCCTCCCTGACTCCAGACCCCATCCCTCACCTGCCTCTCCCTCCTAGTAGTGCTGCAACAACAGCAGCAGCGGGGACACCCAATTGGACTGGGAGATAAGGCTGTTTGTTTACAAACAGCTCCTGCTCATGTGCTGAGCAGAAGGTTGTTGCCTTGTAAAGAAGGTTCTTCGAGATGGCTCCCAACATTCTCACAACTGGGTTGTGCATGCTCACCCTATTCAAATAATAGACCACGTGATGGTCTCAAGCTCCTCTAGTATAAAAAGCACTCTCCCCCTCAGAATGACAGTTCCTTCCAACCCTTTCTAGGAATATAAGAAAATAAATCCGTACAGGGCTGGAAGGGTGGGTGTTGTGAGAATGTTCTGAGACATCTCGAAGAACCTTGTTTACAAGGTAGCAACATTCTGTTCTCCTTCGAGTGGTTCCTCACATGATATTTTTATATGACTCCACCGGGTGGGGGGTCCATGGGCATGCCAGTGCATGGATGGGGCATGCACATGGCTGCACACGCATCCCCACTCATCCACCACTCATCCACACCCACATAGTAACCACCGTTTCCCCGGCTGCTCCTTGTGTGGGGATGAGTGGGGGTGGGTGAGTGGGGATGCGTGTTAGGCAGGCGCGCACGTACCCCCACTCACCATGGGCACATGCACCGCATCTTTCACACGGGGCTCCCCCACCCATGAACACACAGAAATCTGCATGTTCATGGCTGGGAGAGGCTCATGTAAAAAGGGTCACATTCTCACAATGGTCTTACTTATACTATCTTAGGTAGGAATTTAGGATGTAAAGCAATATCTATTCTGTCTTGGAAAATAAATCTGCAAATATGGTTCTGAGATTATTATGGCTGCTATTTCATTAACTCTTCTTAATGAAGTTATTGCCAACAGAAATACTGTCTTTAAACCCCCACCCCATAACCAGTTCATTTGCACCCCCACCCCCATATAATCAATTCACGCTGCCCTGTGGGCACAAATTAAATGGTTATGGGTGGGGGCAGCGTGAATTGATGATATGGGGGCAGGGGCGCAAATGAACTGGTTATGGGGTGTGGGCAGCATGAACTGATCATGGGGGCACAACTGAACTGGTTATATGTCTCTTTTCATGGCATAATGCGGTTAATAAGCTAGCTGCATTTTGTGTGTCTTGTGTGTGTGTGATAGCAGCACCTCTGGACCGGTTGCACTACACAGGCGGTGGCAAGGCAGCAAGAAGCAACAGGCCCTGGAGGCCATACTGGGTAAGCTCACCCCCTCCACCATTAAGACAATGGGCGCAGTCAGTATCTCTGTGCCTGCCTCACTGCCCACCCGGCTGCCCCTGCAGTGGAACCACTCCTGGGGAGTGGTGGTAGACGCTCAGCTGGGGAGGTGAGGGGGGGAAGCATTGGGAGGCCGTGCTTCTCCATGGTTGCTCGGAGGGATGTAGAATGGGAATCCTTCCTGTCCAGAGGGAGTAAGTTTTATGTAAATTTATACATTTGCATAATGAGGTGGGGCTAATTATGCAGATTAGCCCCCCCAAAACTTTGCACATGGCCTCACAAACCCTGGGGCCAGCCCTGCATGACAGGGCGGGGCTCCCAGCATTTAAGGATGGCCACAGAACACAGCATTGCTGGAGATCAGCAACGCTGTGAGACTGGCCCCTTACTGAGAGAGAGCACTTCAAATTCTGGAACGCTTGTGTGGAGTGAAAGCCGAGTGTGTCTGTGGGTGAGTGAGTGAGCGGTACTTGATCACAATCGGGGGTTAGCAATAGGGAGCGGGTGAATTGTGTCTGTGGGTGATTACCAAGTGTGTGTGGGTATGTGGGTGGTGTCTGTGTGTCCCTTAATTCCCTCTATGGTGTTGGGGGCCCCTCCTCCCTTCATACCAGCATATACGTGTCTTTGGGTTGCCCTCCCCCTCTTGTTCTTGGATCGCCACTCCCCCCAGACTTCACTAGTTCTTGCACCTTGTTTCCTTCCCGGGTTTTATGTGGGATGTCTGTGGGGTAGTTAGGGAAGGCCGCACAAGTGGTCGGGCTCCACTCAGGGCCTTGCTGTCCTCTGTCACTCTATGATGATCCGGCCCTTTCCCAACTGGGAAATATAGGGCCAAACCCAATCCTGAGGGATTATTTAGTCCTAGTGAGAGAGTGGGGCCCGCCTGTGCAGCCGCGAGTGGGGCAAGTGCGTGTTGCGCTTGGTGTTGAGTTCCATATCCCTCCTTTCCCTCCCCTGCCCATAACAGGAGGGCCCTGTTCACGGGGGCTGTCCCCACCCCAAACTGCTCTCCCATGCTCCTGCAGGAATCAGGGGTGGCCAGCCGCCACACCACCATGGCCACTCACATGTGGGAAGCGCATGCTGGTTACATTGCGTCGAAGGTGGATGACGTGCTCCAAGAGGAGCTCCACGAGCAGGTCACACACATCATGGAGGGCCCTGTTTACAGTGGTGGTGTCCACCCCAAACTGCTTCCCCNGGGGTTCAGGAGCTCCCCTAACCGGGTCAGGAGGAAACGGTTCATATGGAAGTAGTCTGTCCATTCCTCATCCATCCAGGTGGCCAGCATGTTCTCCCATGCGTTGGTGCAGGAATGCATCCAGTGCCGTCACAGGGTCGGAAGGGTCACGCGGTGCCTGTACATGTTGAGGGACCACTGGGACAGGACGAGCCGGGTTTGCTGGGACACCGCGGTGCCCAACATGGTATGGTGATGAGCAGCTGTCCGCTGCACCCATCGCACCATTGACGCCATCCTCAGATTCGCTGCCCTGTGCCGCCGTTCCCCCTGCAGGAAGTAGGTGCACCCTGGCAGGAGGAGCTGGGCCTTCTGCTGGAACACCATGTGCAGCAGCATGAAAGAAGCACCCAGGATTCTCAACAGCACGTCCGTAGGCTAAGGGGGCTCATCCTCCAGCAGCATGGTTGTGCGGATCCCCACTCTCGGGAATCCCCCGATGGCAAGTGCCCCAGCCTCTCAGCGCACCACTGTGTGGCCCGTGCCCCCGGACCCAACACCCCCAGTATCCCTGATCCACCTTTGTGTTCTCCCTGCTCTGTGTTCCCATGCTCAGCGCTCTGCTCAACCCCATGCAACTGAATCTACACACCACACCAGAGCACCTGCATCAAGTTGCTTATGTACCGTGTAGCCCCATGTTAGCTGGTCACTGATTGGTGCTGGACCAGGGGTGTGGTGAGCGCTGTCACCAGGTCCCCGGCCTGGCGGATCATCCCCCAGCATGTGCCGGTTGCCTGCCTGCCGGGGGGGATGGGACCGCGGGGGACCCAGCTTGTCCGTGAGTGCTGGTCCCCACCCTGGTGCCCATGGGCTGGCCCTGTGCACCCCAGGGTACCGCTGTATCCACACCTGCTTGACATTCATTCCCACCATGGGCTGCCTTAGCATGCTGCATCTGTGATCGGTGGGGATATGGTGCCTAGCTTGGCTGCTAGGCCTGGCGCTCTGCCCAGCCGTGGCCTCGCTCATCTGTCATCACCTATACTGGATCCCATCAGTCCAGTGTGTGGGTTGTGGAGTCCTGACCCCAGCAGGCTGGCCTATCTCAGGCATGAAAGGTTGCTCATAGGCATGGGGAGCAGCTCTCCCCGTGCTCGTCCCTGTTACTGAAGCCCTCAGTCTCACGCCTGTTCCTTCTCCCAAGCGGGTCTCGCTGCTGTCATGACTGGTCATTGTGAGGGGCCCTCAGGTGGGGATGAGGAGTGGTGGTTGCCCTGTGCAGACATGCTGTTGGGGACCCTATGGCAGAGCCCTATCATGCAACTGTTGGTGGGTGATCCCCTGTCAGTGGCACATGGCTTCTGGCTCCTGTCGCGGTACATGTGGATGATGGAACATCAGGTTGGGGCCCCAGCTTGCCAGGGGCATGCCCTGGAACTTGGCTTCACCCTCCTGCAGCAACCACTGTGGGGGCACCCACCCACTGTTATCATACTGTGGACCGCTGAGGAGATCACGTCCGCTTGCCTGCTGATGGTGTGATGGGTATGGCCTTGCCTTGCACTCCGGGGGTCCCCCAGTTGCTGCCCAGTACACCGGCACCCTCCTGCGTGCCTGTGGTGTCCCATGCACGCTCAGACGTGGGGGCCCTCCTATGGGACTTGGGCTTGCTGACCCCTGATGTTGGTGGACCCCTCCTGACTGGGACCCCTACCACTGTGGAGCTCGCCACCCTTCGATTGGTGAGGGACCTACCAGCTATGTGGGATGCGGCTGCCACTGCTGATCATCACCTCCTTTCCCGCTTCCTGGTAGATTCTCATATGCACTTCCAGAGCTTCTGATGGGGCCTATTCACCTGAGAGGGTCTTGCGCGGGGGCCTCCATTCTGGGAGCACCCACCAGACCATCCCTGAGCTGTGCTTCACCACCACCCGCTCTCTGCCACCCTGCTGTCCGTGACTGTGCACTGCCTGGCCCTGCGTGTGCCACTGCACAGCCTCTGCGCTGTCATCTGCATCCCTGCTGATGGATACCTCGTCCACCTGACCCCATCGCCTCCTCTGGGTGCCCGTGGCTCCATCCTGCTGGGGTTTCCGCTGGCTGTGGGTGTACCTGTGCCCTGCTGTTGTGGTACTCGTGGCTGACCGTGGGTCCACCTGCACCCCATGCACTACCTCTCTTTAGTTGGGGGACCCCATTCCCCCATCGCTAATAAAATGCAGTTCTGTGATGATCTGTCCTGCCTTGCTTTTCTGCCAGCGTTGCCACCTGGGTGCTCTCTCCCCTTGGCAGCCTCCATGCCCCCATATGTGTGGTTGTGTGCTGGAGGTGTGCTTGGTGTGTATTCATGGGCACCGGGACTGGTTGTGTGGTGTGTGTTCCCCTGGGGGCTTCCCCGCTGGGTGGTTATGCCTGCCCGTACGCTCGTGGTGGTATTGGTGGTGGGCACCTGGGAGGGCACCCTTAGGGCTCCCCGTCCGTTGCTGCAGCCCCTCCCCTCCCCCACCCCTCCCCTCTACTGTTGCCCCCTGTTGGTGCTGTCCGTATGCGGTTGTGGCGATGGATGGGTGGCAGCAACAGGCGCACTGGATGGCTGAGCATGAGTAGGGGGTGTGCAGGCCCTGGACTGTGCTCCTCCAATCCCCCTTCATGCAGGGGTCCGGGGTGCTCTTCCGGGTGCTACCTGTCCATGTGTGGGGTGTGCCCCTGGTGCTGTTGCTGCCCCCGGACCTCCTGTGTCCCGTTGGTGCAGCCGTTTCCCATCGCCTTTCCCTTCTCTTCTGAAGCTACTGTGACTGTGCTGCTGGCGATCTTGCACTTTGGTGGGATTGTCCAGTAGCTGGAGCAGGCAGCATGGGAGATGTGTGGGGTCACTGGCCCTATTGACCGGGGATTGCCCCGGCCCTGCTGCTGCCGGCACTTGCCCCCCTTCTGTTGCCCCATCCCCCTGCACCGCCCTGTTGTTCCTTGTTGCTGTTTCCTATTTTTATTAAAGTGTGTTGTGTTCCTTCCCCGAGTGTGCGTGGTTTGACCTGTCCCCTTGTCCGGGTGCCTCTGTGGGGGTGTTGCATGGTTGCCGGGTGTGTGTGGGTGCTTTTCCCCCCTTACCCCCCGTGGGCCATGTGCCTGTCCCTCTGTGTGTATGTTGCCTGCTGTGTGTGGGGTGCTCTGCTGGGGTGTGTGTGTCTCTGTGGCGCCAGGCTGTCTGGGCTCTGTGACGGAGCTGGGAGGGGATGACTCCTTCATAGCAGCTGTCATCCCTGCTTCCTCCTGCCCTGCCTGTGTGGGTCCTGGTGGCTCGGGGGCGGGGCCGTGTTGCGCAGCTTCATTTGCCCTCAGTCAGCCATGTTGTGCCATTGCTGTGCCGAGCAGGGCTTCCCCGGCGTTCCCCGTTCCGGCTGTCCGTGTACTTCCACGGGTGTTTGCTGGGTGCTTCCCAGGGTGGGTGTTTGGCAGCTGGGTGTTTGCCGGCTCCTCCCCTTTCTATCCCACAACCCCCCACAGCGCTGTCTGTGTAACAGTCTCCCTGCTCGGTGCTGCTGGGTGTTCACTGGGTGTGCTCACCCACCCATCCACACCCATCGATGCTGCTGCGGCGTCCGTGTAAAAATGACCTTATTCAAAACTCTTTGGAGTCCAATAGGTGATCTTGAGATTAAGGCAGCATCTTCTGCATACATTAAGGTCGAAAGAGAAGTAGATAGTAAATTAGGAGGATGAAAATCAGAACTCAGTTCCCTGATTAGATCATTAACATATAGGTTAAATAGGAGCACGGCTAAGATGCAACCTTCTCTGACTCTTCTACTGGTGGAAAACTTAGAAGTCAGTTCTCCCTGGAGGCCATAGTGCACTTGAGTATTAAAGTAATATGCCATCACCAATTTCAGTAATACAGGTTCAATGTCCTTTTACTCTAATTTACGCCAAAGCATTGTTCTATCTATGGTGTCAAATGCAGCTGAAAGATGAATAAAAGCAACATAGTGATGATCGCAATACAGATACATATTTATATCTGAGGTATTGTAAAGTAAAGTAAACTATGGAATAGCCAGAACGAAATCCATCTTGCTCTTCCCGCAGTATAGCATTATCTGATACTCAAGTTCATAAATGAAATAGAAGATGCCGGCCAAAGAGTTTAGTAGAAATGTTAATCAGACTAATCAGATGATAGGACTCTGGTTTGTCTCTAGGGCTCCTTTTGTAAATAGGAACAATAATATTCCCTTTCCATGATGGAGGAACTTGAAAAGAATTAATGATGGCATTAAACCATGAGACTAAAACTGGAGCCCAGCAATCAGGATTAAGCTAATAGACCTCAGCAGGAATATCATCAGGTCCAGGGTCCTTGTTTTTCCTTTGTTGGTTAATAAATAAAACTACTTGTTCGTGTGTAACGAGATATATAAAAACAGCAGAGTCCCAGTCACCATATACTTTTGCCACAAATGGGGCATCCTTACTATTAGCAAATTGTGTGGCAAAATACTGAACCCATACCTCTGGAGCTATATTAGAATCAGTGTTATAATTATAATTAGCAGTCTCAATAGAAACTAACTTCTGAAACATCCTAGAATCTTTAGTTATGATTGCATAATCAAGTTTAACCCATTCTTCTTCTTTATAATTCATTTTCTTCCTATCCAATAACATTTCGTAATCCTTCCTAAAAATTCAAAAATTACTTTCAGATTGTCCAGATCTTAATTTCCTGATTTTCCTATTCAGCCAAGCCTTTTTCTCATGATACTCCTTATCAAGTCATGGAGCATGGTTTTCTTCCTTATTCTGTTTGCTAATGATCTTTGCAGAAGTAAATAGAAAGGGGGTTAGCATATCTATAATACCAGCACATCCTGCTAGGATCTCATGCGGTAACATGGAATTAGTTATCTGCTCCCTGGCTTCAGCTAGCTGCAATTCAGTTAGTTTGTTCTGCTCCCTCTGGAACTGCCGCTCTTCCATTAACAAAGCCCCATTCATTCACGACCTCTTCCTTTCTCACCACTTTCAACTCCTTACACTTACTGAAACCTGGATCGCTCCCTCTGACTCTGTCACCCCTGCCACCCTCTCCTCTGGAGGCCTTTCGTTCTCTCACCAGTCCCATCCCAAAGGCCGGGGTGGTGGTGTGGGCCTTCTCCTTGCCAACCCCTGTCGATTCCAGCCCCTTTCCCCTCCCCCCTCCCTCTCCTTCCCTTCCTTTGAGGCTCACTCTATGTGTCTCTACTCCCCCCTTCACCTTGTTGTCGCTGCCATCTACCGCCCCCCTGGCCCCCTTTCCTCTTTTTCCCCGGACTTTGAATCCTGGCTTACCTTCTTCCTCTCCAATGATACCCCCACTCTCATTCTTGGTGACTTCAACATCCATGTTGACACACCTTCCCAGCCCTCTAGCTCCCACTTTCTCTCCCTAACCTCCTCCTTTGATCTCTGCCTCTGGACTGATTCCCCCACCCACACCGACTGCCACTGTCTCGACCTCATCTTCTCTAGAAACTGTCCTGTTGCTGACCTCTCCTTTGACCTTTATCCCATGACGGACCATTACCTTGCTTCCTTCAACCTCTCCCACCAACCCCCATCTTCTTCCCCAGCTCCACGCCCCTTCCATGATTTGCAGGCTATTAACCCTTAGATTTTGCTTCCTCCCTCTCCCCCTCTTCCCTCCTGTCTTCTCCTCCTCTTCTCCTGACCCTGCCATCTCTTCTCTTAATGCCTCTCTCGCCATGACCCTCGACTCTCTTGTCCCCCTCTCCTCCCGCCCCGTTCGACCCCAAAACCCCCATCCTTGGCTCACCCCTACTATTCGCTACCTCTGCTCCTGCACCTGGGCTGCTGAATGCCTCTGGTGCAAATCCCACTCCCACCCTGACTTCCTCCACTATAAATTCTCCCTCTCCTCCGCTATCTCCCTGGCGAGGCAACACTACTATGCCTCCCGGGTTGAATCCTACTCTCATGATCCTCGCCGCCTCTTCTCCACCTTCAACTCCCTTTTCAAGCCCCCCTGACCCCCTCCACCCTCTTCCCTTTCTGCTCAGGAGCTTGTGTCATTCTTCACCTCAAAGATTGACAAGATCAGTAAGGACATTGTTTCCCACCCATCTCCTCTCCCCGCTCCCTCACCACTCCTCCCCCCTTTCTCCTCTCCTCCTTCCCTCCTGCCTCCCTTGAGGAAATCTCCTCTTTGCTCTCTTCCTCCAACCCCTTCACCTGCCCTCTTGACCCAATCACTTCCTGCCTCCTCACCTCCATTGCTCCCACTGTTGCCTCCCCCTTTTACATGTCATTAATCTCTTCCTCTCCACTGGCTCTTTCCCCTCCGCCTTCAAGCTAGCCACTGTATATCCCATCCTCAAAAAGTCCACCCTTGACCCCTCTAGTTACTGGCCGGTCTCCCTCCTACCCTTCGCCTCTAAGCTTCTGGAACATGTTGTCTACTCCCGCTGCCTGGATCTCCTCTCTGCCAACTCCTCCCTGGACCCTCTCCAATCTGGCTTCTGCCTCCTTCACTCCACTGAAACTGCCCTTGCCAGGATCACCAATGATCTACTTGTCACTAAATCTGAGCACCTTGTCCTTCTTGACATCTATGCTGCCTTTGACATGGTCGACCACTCACTCCTACTGGACTCTCTTTGCTCCCTAGGCTTCTGTGGCTTTGTCCTTGACTGGTTCTCCTCCTACCTCTCTGAACACTCCTTTAAGGTGTCTCTTCCCAATTCCAACTCCTCCTCCCTCCCCCTCATGGTTGGGGTTCCCCAAGGCTCTGTCCTGGGTCCTCTCCTCTTCTCTATCTATACCCTGTCCCTTGGAAAACTCATTGCCTCCCACGGCTTCCAATATCACCGCTATGCTGATGACACTCAACTCTATCTCTCCACCCCCCCTCTCTCTCTCCCTTCGGAGGGGAGGGTGGGAGGGGAGGGGAGGGAGGGGGAATGTTTTGGGGGGGTAGTTTTTAGATTATTTATACTGTTGTTTTATGTATTTTAGTGTTGTTTTAGTGTTGTGAGCCGTCCCGAGATGCCATGGGCATGAGGGGGCGGCTAATAAATGTGAAGAATAAAAAATAAATCAACTGTCTCTTTGATATCTCTGCCTCGATGTCCCAATGTCAGCTCAAGCTCAACATGGCTAAGACTGAACTCCTTATCTTTCCTCCCTAACCTTCCTCTCCCTCTTCCCTGTTCATCCTTATCGATAGGGTCACCATCTGTCCCATTCTCCAAGCCCGTAGCTTGGGCTTTGTCTTTGATACTCACCTTTCCTTTAAACCTTACATTGACTCTGTTGCCAAGTCCTGTTGCTTTGCCCTCCATAACATTGCTTGGATTCGCCCCTTTCTCTCTGCCTCCTCAGCCGAAACCCTTGTTCCCACCATGGTCATCTCTCGCCTTGACTACTGCAACCTGCTCCTTGCTGGCCTCCCCTACACTCACCTGTCCCCCCTTATCTCCATCCAAAACTCTGCTGCTAGGGTAATCCACTCAGCCTGTTGCTTCGACCATGTGTAGCCTTTCCTCTCCTCACTTCACTGGCTCCCCCTTTCCGAATGCATCCTTCACAAACTGCTGGTATTCACTTACAAAACCCTTCACAACCTGACTCCCCCTTACCTCTCAGCCCTAATCTCCTTACAAACTCCTGCACGCAATCTCTGCTCTTCCTCTATCCCCTCCCTTGCTCTCCCTTGTTTCCCCTGCTCCCCTAACCACCTTCGTCCCTTCTCCCTTGTTTCCCCCCATGCCTGGAACTCCCTCCCTGCCCACATCTGCCTTGCCCCCTCCCTCCGCATTTTCAAATCCCTCCTCAAAACCCACCTCTTCCTCACCGCCTTTCCCGATACCTGTTAGAACGTTCCTTGCAATATTTGTCTGCCCTCCCTGCAGACTCCTGCCTAACTGCAACCAAGCCAAGCACGTGCACCTGAGACTTCGCATTCGCTTGAGTGTTATTTGTCCCTTGCCTCTCCCTATGTCCCCTCTCCTTGTCTCCCCCCTCCATGTCTATTAGATTGTAAGCCATAGGCAGGGACCACATCGATCTTATTGTTCTGTAAAGTGCCAGATACGCAGCTGGTGCTATACAAATGCTTATAATAATAATAATAATAATAATAATAATAATAATAATAAATAAAACTGCTACTTTATCATCCCACTTTACTCTTTTCTTATTGACAATTATGGGAACAACATTGTCCCTAAGTTCAACTAAATCTGCAGCGTTAGAATTTGTACAATAAGTTGACTCTGTAGTTCTATGGCCAAAGTTCATGGCCATAAGTAAAAACAGTGGTAAATGATCACTTTCTGAATGGTGTAAAATAACAAAATCAAGAACAGAAGGCCAAGAATAGGTCTCTACCAAAATTAATCAATCATACTAGATCCACGAAAGGAGATAAAGGTAACTGGACTATCACTATCACTTGGAAATGAGCCATTAACTGTACAAAGATTCATAGCCATTAAAAACAAAGTAAACTGTAAACCAGAATTATTAATTCCAGAATCCATATATACAGGGGGATGAATTCCCCATATCATGTTTAGAATGTCAAAGTCTCTTATCCATAGTCGGGCTGATCCTAGTCTCCATCCAGGACACTCCTTTCCAGCTCAGACTTCACCTCCTGCAAACTCTTTGCCACACGGATTTCAGGCTCCTTGAATTCAGCCTTCAGTTCCTCCTGCTACCCACTGCTAAATAACTCCAAATCTGTGTTTTAGCTGTTGGCTGAAGTGCCTCAGTTTCCAAGGCAGGTGGGTGGCTAGTTACCTCCTCCTCTAGTTCCTAGAGGTGTGCACCAGGGACCCATGTCATTTTCATTTTCATTTTCCATTTTCATTATTTAAATTTGTCATTTTCATTTTCATAAATATCAAATTGTTGTTTTTGTTTTTGCTTTCGTTTTCCATTGATTTCAATGGAAAACACATTTCTGGCTGTTACTTTTTGTTTTTCATTATATTTGGCTGAAACTTGGAGGACTTATACCTACAATGTAAGGCATTAAGTGTACCAAATTCCAAAATGATCGGATAAAGTAATCCAATTTTAGAAGCAGTTGAATTATATTATTTTGCAAAACTCTTCATATTCATTCTTAGCTGTAATTTCTTTGCCTCAAATATAATGTAGATAAAACTTGGCAAGTTTACACCCCTTCCTATATTTACTATCTCTGCCAACTTTAAAAAGGATTGGAATAAGAGTCCTGGTGGTATAAGCAATTAACTTATAAATATATATCTGACTGTAACATCCTGGTAGTCCAACCAGTGTACATGAAATTTTGCAGGAATATATATTACAGTTTTCTGATCATCTATGCCAAGCATCAAAAAGTTGTGATAAAGGGTCCCAATTTTATATGCCTGAACAGCATATGCAGAGAAGGAGCCTATGCCAGGGATTCTCTTGCGTGTCACTGTGGTATAATATCGGTTTGTTATGCCAATTGGCAAGCAGAAATGTCAACCAAATATCCTCATTCTATGTTGTGACCATCCCAAGCTCTCTCCCCCACTTGTTACTGGGAAGTCAGAAGCATCTGTTTAGGACAGAGCCAATAGACATTATTTTATTTCCTCTGTCACAGTACTGCAGGATCTGATTGTGATGATAATTGGCCAGCCTGGATTTTTACACTATGTCTCCTGATTGCTGGGGTGCTATCCCGAAAGTCCCAGTTATGTCCCTTCTATGCCCGCCTGAGGGCCGCCCCCCATTGCCCGCCTCAAAGCCACTATGATTGGTCCTGTAAAGCTGGAAGTATGCAGTAATTGGCCAGTGAATGTGTCTGTCAAGTCTTTGGGTTTGCTCCACATACTCCCTCCTACAGCCTCCCTCCCCCTGTTAAATCAGGTGCCTGCCTCTGACTGGCACTGCATGTGCTGCTATTTTCTGAATAATGGTCTTCAAGGGGACAACTTCAATTGCATATAAAATTGGGTCCCTTTATCAAATTATCCTGTAGTTTGGCAGAGATGACAGGGAAGGTATATGATACAATCCTGCCAAATGACCTGTAAACAGGATGGAATATAAAAATGTTACAGCTGGAAATGTATGTTCAAGTTAATGTCTTATACCATCAGGATCCTTTATCCAATCTTTCTGAAAAGTGGCAGGAGTGTTAAGCTTGTGGAGGGACATAATATTCACAGATTTAATGCACATTGGATGGAAGATAAAGAAGTTGTAGCATTAATGTGTATGGAGCTTTTCTTAAATCACAACATTCAAGTGTTTCTAAAATTGAGCTTTTCTTAAAATCACTACAGTCAAGTGCTTCTAAAATGAGTTCCCTTTATCTAAACGTTTCAAAAATTGCTACACATAGTGTCCTCCAGTGGGGGTACAAACTTCCCAGGTTTCATCAGAATTGAATAAGAAACAAAAACGTTATAACCGGAAATACATTTTTCAGGTTTTTCCCTTTATTTAAAAAACAAAATGTTTTTGTTTCTATTTTCATTATTATTATTTATCATTTTTGTTATTGCAATAATGATAATGAAAATGACAATTTTCATTATCATTATTGTAACAACAAAAATGACATGCACATCCCTATGTTCCAACTGGATGCCCTATGGCTGGGGTTCCACTTTAATGGCTCTCTCACCTCCTCATGAAACACTCTCTCAGCTACTGATGTGATGCCTCTGCCTTCTGCTGGGATGCCTCTATAGAGGCCTCTATATTGTCCTTGAGCTGCTTGGTTGCCTGCTACTGAGATGCTTCCATGCTCTCTTTGAGTTTTGCAATTAGTGCTGCTATCTCCTCCATCCTTATTCAACTGGAACACAGACTCACAGTTTTCTCTTTTAGGGACACATGATCCCACCCCTGACACCAGTGTTGCTCACCTCACTTCCCCAAGTGGTGGGAAGTTCAAGGGGCAGCCTTGCTGGGTTGATGTCCCTTCAGCAGGAGAGAGAAACTGGAGACTTTACTGTGTGGTATGAGTTAATTTATTTACAAATGTACAGGTTGAGGGGAATGGCTGGGACGAGTTGCCAGATCCTCCAGCCAGGTCCCGCTGAGCCCTCCAGGCCCAGCACCGCAGGGGTTCCCCAGAAGACTGTCTCTCTACAGTCTTCTTCCCCCAAACTCTAGCATGCAACCTCTAGCCAGGCTGCAACTCTTCACACTCACAGACAGATTGAAACTAGGGCTGAAGTGGCAGCAGCTTTTACCAAACCACGATTCCATTTCGCCACTTCGGAATTGTCCACGCCACCCCACGGCTTTTCTGCCAACATTCCATTAATTCTGCCAGCATTCTGCAAATTCAGAAATGATCAAAAAAATTGCAGAATTGTTGGAAACTGTCGGAAACCTGCTGTTCCGCTATTTTGTGGCGCTGGCGGAATGGCGAAAGTAGTAAAAATGGCATGTTTCCGCTATTTGTGAAGCCTGTGGAAGTAGCGGAATGAAATTAGCAGAACTGCAGAAGTAGCGTAATGAAACTAATGGAATGAAAGTCTCTGCCATGCCATACCACTAATTGCGGAAATGCTGTTTTCGGCGGAAATAGCTACCGCTGCGACTTTACGCTACAGCCCTAATTGAAACTGTCCTTCCACAGTACTCAGCACCACCCAGTCCAAACTATTGTTTTAAGAGAAAGGGGCTGTCAGGCTAGCTTAGGTGTGGCTTCAATGAGCCACATTTCAGAGGAACTCAATTCCAAGCAGGGTCAACATTCTCAGGGGGACTGCATCAAATCTCCAGATCCACAACACATACTTTATGGAAAGTCTCCAATTCCACCTCTGAGACCATTTTGGCCACCTTGGTCAAGGGTTCTGCTGTGCAGAGGGGTGGTTAGTACACCAAGAGAATCTCCAATTTATCCTGGGCCTCAAATGGAAGGTGGACATACTCTGCTTTGGACAAGTTAGGCACTGGGTAGATTTTCTTTATGATTCATTGCTTCTGAGGTTGATGCTGTCCTGAGTATCCGACTGGTACCACCTGGACAAACACTGACCCAGATTCCTCATCTATCCTGGTCTTATTGATACATACAGGTCAGCAGCCTCATTCTGAATAAGATCGAAAATGAATGATGTCTTATTTGTTACTGACATTGCATTAATAATTTATATTTATTTATTTATTTATAAAAGATTTTTATCCCGTCCCTCCTGCCCACAGAGCAGCAAACAACAATAAAAATTTTAAAAAGTTAAAAATTCCTATATGCAGGGAAAAAACTCCCTCCTCCCCAAACCCACCAACCCTACCCCTACCCCTTGCTGAAGGCCTGTCGGAACAGCCAGGTATTGCATAAATGTCAAAATGACAGGAGGGGTGGGGGGCAACCGAGCCTCCTCCAGGAGCGAATTCCATAGCACAGGGGAAACCACCAAAAATAGATAACATCGGTGGCCACCCACCTCGCCTGGGGAACCTCCAAAAAGGCTCCCATGGATGATCTAAGGGGTTGCATGGGCACATGGGGAGTGAGGCAGTCCTGCAGATAAGTAGGGTCCAGGCCATGAAGGGTTTTAAAGGTTAACACCAGCACCTTGAACCTGGCCCGGTACTTTATAGGCAGCCAGTGAAGTACCCGGAGCACAGGTGTCATGTGCTCCCTGTGGCCCACCCCCGTAAGGAGACGGGCTGCGGCATTCTGCACCAGCTGCAGCCTCTGGACCAACTTATCAGGCAGCCCCACGTAGAGCGTGTTGCAGTCATCCAACCTCTAGGTGATAAAGGCATGGATGATATGGTGAGGTCAGAGTCTGAGAGATCTGGCCAAAGCTGCCGGACAAGATGTAACTGCTGAAATGCACTCCCCGCCACAGCCACAACCTGAGATTCCAAGCTGAGTCATGGAGCACACCAAGACTCCGCACTTGAGAGACCATGGGAGGGTGAACAAGTGGAGATTCAACCACCCCCAGGCCTCCCAAGCCCTCGCCCACCAACATCACCTCCGTCTTGTCAGGATTCAATTGCAGATGGCTCAACCTCATCCAAGCCCCCACAGCTGACAGGCACTGGGAAAATAAGGAGACTGCATGGCCTGCATCAGTGGAAAAAGAGAGATAGAGCTGAGTGTCATGCCCTGAAATCCTCTCACAATCTCCCCTGATGGCTGCATATAGATGTTAAACAAGAGGGGGGACAGAATAGCACCCTGCAGGACTCCACACGTGAGGTCCCGTGCAGAAGATGTACACTCCCCCAAGACCACCCGGTGAGTTCTCCCGGCCAGGAATGAATGAAACCAGTCCAAGACCATTCCATCAATCCCGGCACAGTCCCACAGGTGAGTCACCAACACCTCATGATCGACTGTGTCGAACGCAGCTGAAAGGTCTAGCAGGACAAGTAAGGTCTGATGAACCCAGTCCAACGCCAGATGGAGATCATCAACCAAGGCCACCAGTGCAGTCTCTGTACCATACCCAGGCCGAAAACCAGACTTAAAGGGGTCAAGGAAACCAGTGTGGTCCAGATGCTCCTGGAGCGGCTGTGCCACAGTCCGTTCAATAACCTTCCCTAAAAAGGGGAGGTTAGAGACCGGCCAATAACTGGCAGGAGCATCAGCGTCAAGGGATGGTTTCTTGAGCAGGGGCCTAACCACAGCCTCTTTCAGGCAATCAGGCACCCTGCCCTCCTGAAGGGAGGCAATCAGGCACCCTGCCCTTCGGCACTAACCACCCCAGCCAGCAACGGCCATAACGTCTCCTGGATGGCTTTCAACAACCAAGACAGGCACGAATCTTGTTCACAAGTAGTGGCATGAACAGATCCCAACAAGGACTCCACATCGGCAGGTGACACCATCTAAAACCAATCCCACAAAACAGGAAAAGACGGGGCATCCGTAGCCCCAAGATGATCCTCTGCAATAACTGTGGTGCCGAAATCGTGGCGGATGTGAGCAATCTTATCTACAAAGTACTCAATAAACTGGTCACAGCAGTCACTGGATTGCTCCAGGTCCAGGTGAAGGCAGGCAGGACTGACCAAGCCTTTCACAACCTGGAAAAGGTCAGCTGGACGTGACTTTGCAGATGCAATGAGGGCAGCAAAGAACTGCTTCTTTGCTGTCTGCACTGCCACAGCATAGGCCTTTAAACTGCTCTTATGCTGTGTAGGTATGGGACATCGGGCAAAAAACCAGCTACCGGTTTTGCCAGTTACCGGTTTGCAAAAAACTGGTTTACCGGTGCCAGATCTATTGATTTCAATGGGGAACTGTCAGCGTCCCCATTGAAATCAATGGGGGTGAAAACAATCCCTCCACCTCCTTGGCTGCATGGGTGGAAGAGGGGACACCCCCCACCCACCCTGCCCAGTCTGGATTTTTTTTAAAAAAAAAAATTCCCCCAAGGTCCCTGACTCCGGGTTGCCGCCAGCGACCCGAAGCCTGCACCAGCAGGTAGGTACTAGGATGATCCCTGGGATGGGGAGTGGTTTAACACACACCCCACTCCAGGGATCACCCTACCCCCCCACCCAAGGATCACCTACCTTTGGTGCTCCAGGTGGCGGCAGCAGCGGCAGCACGGCGCTCCGGGAGGCTTCAGCGCTGGCTGTGGTTGCCGGCTTCAGCGCTTACTAGTCCTTCTGGGGAACTTCTGGGTTTCCCCGGAAGGCCTAGTAAGCACTGAAGCTGGCAGCCACAGCCAGTGCTGAAGCCACCCGCAGCGCCATGCTGCCGCCGCTGCCACCCGGTGCGCCAAACATAGGCAATCCTTGGGTGGGGGGTAGGGTGATCCCTAGGGTGGGGGGTGTTAAACCACCCCAGGGATCATCATAGTACCTACCTGCTGGTGTGGGGTCCAGGTCGCCAGCGGCGACCCGGAGCCAGGGACTTTGGGGGATTTAAAAAAAAAAAAAATCCAGGCTCGGCAGGGTGGGTGAGGGGTGTCCCCTCTTCCACCTGTGCAGCCTGGATGGGGGACGGAAAAGTGGTTGGGGGTTTTCCCTTCTTTTTTTACATTGCGGCCATTCATTTCAATGGCTGCAATGTAAAACAATCCAGCATGGGGAACCGGTATTGGTACCCCCAATATCTGGATTAATCCGATACTGCTGGTAAAGCAAAATACTGGCAGTATCGGATACTCGATAATCCGGATAATCCGAACTAATGCTGTGATCAATCATACTCATCATGAGTCTGGTGCCACCATCACTCTAACCACCTGCTCTCCCGCTTCAAACACCACAGGCCCTCAGTAAACCAAGGAGATCTGTGGGAGACTCGGGAGGGCAGCAAACACCTGGGAGCCACTCTGTCAATGGTCTCGGCCAACAAGGTGTTCCAGAAGGCTATGAGATCATTGATAGAGCGGGTGTCAAGGTCCAGGGGAAACTCCCCAGAGCATTCTGGAACCCATCCGGGTCCATAAGTCTCCGGCCATGGACCGATCTAATAGGTCCTGCACCCCATTGGGGACTGACATGCACCAGGATGCATGCCTTAAGGAGGTAATGGTCAGACCATGACAAAGGCTCCACCCCCCTGACTCCTACTAACTGACCCCCTGCCTCAACTGAATCAGTGACGGATCAAGATTTCCACTGGCTTCAAATTCCAAATATACCAAGAAAGCGGAGAAGAGGGACAAAGGGAACAGGTAATATTTGCCTGCCCCTGCTGCGTAATCCCCTGAGGCAACCGAGGCTGGCCACAGTCAGAGATAGAATGCTGTGCTGGATTGTTCTGATGCAATAAATAGCATTTCTTATGTTGTTCTTACAGAAAATAAAACTAATAAAATCACACATAATATATCTATTAAAAAATCCAAATCCTAACCTCACCTGTTGAATTCCTGGCCAAATAAATAGGTCTTACATTGCCTCTGGAAGGGCTTTGGTGAACCTCCAAGTGAGGGGATTTCCAGAACTGTGGAGCAGCCATAAGAATGCCTCTCTGTGGGCTGGTTTCATATGGACCTGGTGCAATGAGGGAACTCTTGGCTGACATTAACAGGCTGTGAAGGGGCATATAGGAGGAAGTGGTCCTTTACATACATAGGGCCCAGGCCATTTAGGGCTTTATAAACCAAAGCACAGAAGCTTAATTTGTGCTGAGAACACTATTGGCAACCACTGCAGACTTTGGAGCACTGGTGCAATGTGCTCTCAGCAACTCACCCCTATCTGGGAGTGGTTCAT
Organism: Sphenodon punctatus; assembly: GCA_003113815.1. Classification (NCBI taxonomy): domain Eukaryota; kingdom Metazoa; phylum Chordata; class Lepidosauria; order Sphenodontia; family Sphenodontidae; genus Sphenodon; species Sphenodon punctatus. The sequence goes on from QEPC01011689.1 coordinate 91,389, forward strand.
TGCATTCTGCACCAGCTGCAGCCCCCAAACGATCTTCAAGGACAGTCCCATATAGAGCACATTGCAGTAGTCTAGCTGAAATGTAATTAAGGCATGACTGGCCAGGTCTGTATATCAAAAAAAAGGTCATAGCTTTCTCACCAGGTGGAGCTGGTGAAAGGCACTTCTGGCTACTGCAGCCACCTGATATTCCAAACATAGCACAGGATACAGGAGCAACCAAAGTCTGCAAACCTAAGTAACCAGAGGAGGCGGACCCCATTAATGATGGGTATCTCAAGCCTCCCTCCCTCCAGGTCACAGGGCTAGCCAAATATCATAATTGATGATACAGCTGTAAGAGGAACGGACCTGGCCCCAGTGTCATCTTGGCCTGAAAGCAGAAGTAAGAGCAGTGTGCGGAAGGAGGTCCCTGTCTGGAGATGTGAAGGCTTGTCGAGTATAGAGGGAGATATGAAATATGTTCAGCCCCCCCCCCGAAACTTTGTGTGGAGGGGTGTAGGTGATTGCCCCAGAACCAGAGCAGAGGTGAAAGCTGGGAACCGTGAATAGCAGCTGGAGGGAATCTTCACCCCAGCTGTGCCTGACAAGGGGGCGGGGACCCAGAAGAGGGAGTTCCGGGCCACTAGTATAAGAGCGAGGCTCAGCCATTGGCCATGCCGTTGGCTGTTGGCCATGCCATCAGTCATGCCAGTGGCACGTGCCAAAGGGGCATGGCCAAAGGGGCATGGCCACAGGGGCGTGCCCTTTGGCTGGGACCAGTGGCCAGGGCCATGTAGGATGGTTAATATCATTGATGTTTGGTGGGAGGGAGAGTTGATTCGCCCGGGGATGCGAGTGCTGTAAAAGGGGGAGGATGGAGGGTTTTTTATGGTCTATTAATATTAAGCAGGGGTGGTAGGATTAGTAACTAATACAGCTATATAATTGTGTATTGGGGTAGAAGTTTTGTGGATGGGGGTGAATTAATTGATGTTGTTAGAAATAATTATTATGTGAGGAAGGGTTGTTCTGTTATTGATTATAACTATGTTAATTAATTATGATATGAGGTAGTGAGCAATTGATTTGTAAGTAGCCCACTCCATTTGGTGAGAGCAGATGGATTGTGGGGTAGGAGGGTCCCCCACTGGTGGCAGCAGGGGGGAGGAGAGGTAAAATGGTTGACTGATACGTATTATTTTGATGAGATTGTTGTATTTATACTACCTGCGAAGGCTCCCCTGGTGGCAGCAGGGTAAGGTGAAATAGATAGAGGTGGTTAATATGTATCAGCTAGACTTTAGGTTACTTGCTCACTATCTCAGTTGTAATGAAATGTGTTTCTGAATTATTGGTTTTTTGGATTTTGATACTGTTTGCTTGTTTTTTTCTATTTGGTATTTTTTGCATTATTGTACTGTAGTGGGGTATTTAGAGGGGTGGGTAGTTTTTCTTTGTTATTATTACTGGGTCCCCTGTGTGGGATTTAAACCCAGCTGTATTTGCTTCTTGTGTTGATTTCATTTTTTGTGAGCTACCTCGAGTCGCCTGTGGCAAGAGAGTGTGGGATACAAATAAACAATTAAATGAAATGAAAAAAAACTCAGTCTTGCCTGCATTGAACTTCAATTGGCTCACCCACATCCAGTCCAATGGCAGTTAGGCAATGGGTAAGCATCAAGACTGCAGGACCTGGGCCAGATGAAAAAGATAAATAGATTCAAGAACATAAGAACAGAGGAAGTGGCATATTGGGTGAAACCAATGGTTGATTGTGCTCATCCTGTTTGTGACAGTGTCCACTCTCAGTAGCTTCATCTGAAAGTGTGTTATCAGCATATTCCACAGAGATAAATGTAAAGTTGTGCATTTAGGGAAGAAAAACCAAATTCATATGTATAAGATGGGATACCTGCTTGGCAGCAGTACATGTCAAAAAGAATTGTGGCTGATCACAAACTGAACATGTCAGCATGTGATGTGACTGCAAAAAAAGATAATACAATTTTAGGGTGCGCTGCATTAACAGAAGTATTGTTTTTAATTCAGCAGAAGTAATACTTGTACTCTATTTTGTACTGGTCAGACCTGACCTTGTGTATTGTGCCCAGTTTTGGGCACTTCATTTTAATTAGGACACTGAAAAATTGGACAATGTTCAGAGAAGGGCAACAAAGATGATAAAGGGTCTGAAAAGCAAGTCTTCTGAGGAGAGGTTGATTTTGGTATATTTTGCCTGGTGAGAAGAACATTAAGGGGAGACAAGATAAGAGTCTTCAAATATTTAACAGGCTGCTACAAAGAAGATGGCAAGAAACTATTCTTCATTGCCACAAAGGGGAGGACGAGAAATACTCAGCTCGAGTTACAAAAAGGTAAATTTTGGTTACATATCAGGAAAAACTTCCTAACAGTAAGAACTGTGCAGCAATGGAACAAGTTGCCTAGAGGAACTAAAGGCTCTCCATAGCTGGAGGTTTTCAAAAAGAGGCTGGCTGGGCAGACATCTGTTGGGGATGTTGTATGTCTATTCATCCTTTATTCAACAGTAGAGGTGTGCACCAGGGACCCATGATGGTTTTTGTTATTAAAAACTGTTGTTTTCGGTATCATTATCAACATAAGATTCATTATTGGTGTCATTATTGGTACGGTGTTGATTTCGAGTAACAAGGAAGATTTTGTTTTTGGTATCGTTTCCGGTGTGGGCTGCCACCAGTGGCAGAAGTGCCAGCAGACACCTGCCACAGACTTCTCAGAAGTTGAACTACTTCCTCCCTTTCTTCTCCTAATGCAGTAGTAATAAGTGCAAAATGACAATATGAAAAATTACTAATATGTATGTCTAACCTACACCTAATAACTTATACTATATGCGATATATTCCTATCTAAGTATTTATATCAATAAATGACTATCTGCTATGTGTTCTATCTCCTAATGGAGAGTAGATCCATTAATGGCTATTAACCAAGTAGCTTAAGGGATGAACTTACTGTCAGGAGCTGGGAGTGAACAAAAGAGAATGGATTGTCCATTGTGACTGTTGGTTCTTCTCCCATGCAATCAAGATTGGCCACTGTCGGAGGACAGGATGCTGGGCTTGATGGACCATTGGTCTGACTCAGCATGGCACTTCTTATGTTCTTATTTAAGTATCTATCTAGCCTATTCCTATCCTATAATGCTAATATATATAATAAAAAAGCTCTATCTAATGGACAGGGGGAGACAGACAGGACAAGGGCAAAGAAAGAACTATAGGGTATATCTATCTATCTATCTATCTATCTATCTATCTGCCTGCCTGACTGCCTGCCTGCCTGCACAGGGGGAGACAGACAGGGGAAGGGAAAAGGTAAAATAAAGGGTATAAGAAAAGGTAAGGTATAACACTGAGGGATGGGGAAGATTTTTAGTGCAAGCACCAGATGCAGCTTGACTCAGCAAGAGATAACACAGAACAAGAGTTAAACAGCCTGGCCCAGCAACATAAAGGGTTGCGGTGTAGGGCTGTAGTGGCATGCCGCCGCGACAGCTGTTACCAATGGAAACCCCTATTCCACACATCGCGGGATGGTTCGGCAGAGACAGCTTTCCATTGGCTGAGGCTGCGGTTTGCTGCTAATGGTGCCATGGCATCGGAACTGGTGAACGAAAGCGGAACTTTTGCGGATTCCAATAAGAAGCGGCACCAACTCCCCTTTCCGTCGACCATGGAATCTTTGTAGTTATCTGATCATTGTATCATGTTTCCGCCACCCGGAATACAAGGTATCACGAGACCCGGCGGCATGATCAACCCTCGGATTTCATTGGCCAATTTCATTGTCTAGGGCTTTTTCATTTCATTGGCTAGTGCTTTCACAGAGAGACATGTCCCGCCTTCACCATTAAGTATAAATAGGTGTGTTTGTAGCTTGTTTCTCCCTCTTGATGCCCAATCGCAGTGAGAGTGAGTGACTGTTGGAGCCGCGCCGCCAGTGTCTGTGTTTGTTAACACACTGATCTTCCATGCTCCGCAACAAAGCACTGCAGCGACTCAAGGAGAGAGAGTCCTATCCCTGCCTCCTGGTTCATAGAATACCATCGGTTTTGGATAACATAAGAAGGTTTTTGTGTAAGTGTTTGAACTTTTCTGCTAATTCTTCTAAACTGTGCTTTATTTAACTGCTAATTTAGTGCTAAAGCAGCTAAAGTAATCCTGCTACAG
>QEPC01011689.1:105260-117282 GCA_003113815.1 Sphenodon punctatus
TCACACCTGGGCTCCCCGGGTGATATGCCTTGCCAGGGCGTCCCAGATGCACTTGGCATAACAGTACTCCCTGGGGTTCTCGGCGTTCACGTACAGGGGCACGGGCCCGGGACCCCGGTGGGGCTCGGGGTATTCCAGGGCTGCCCCCTCGGTCTCACAGACATTGTGGAGCACACAGCAGGCCCCAATCACCAGGGTGGAGGTCTCCACAATGTAGTCTAGGTGCCCAGCGAGACTCCTCCAGTGCTGCTTGAGGGCCCCGAAGGCTCGCTCCACCACGGTCCTGCTGGAGCACAGGCAGGTATTGTATAGCACCTCTGCAGGGGTCTGTGTGACAGGGTAGACCTTCATCAACCAGCGGGTGAGGCAGTAGGCAGGGTCTCCCAGGATACAGGGGGGCATTGGTACCCCCTTGATCCAGGTCATCCCCATGTCAGCGAAATCCCCCCGGAACATCCAGGCATAGAAGGGGGAGATGGTCATGATCCGGGCATCGTGACTGCAGCTGGAGTTGCCCGTGAAGATGTCTATGAACCGGCCCTGGTGATCCACAACTGCCTGCAGCTGCAGGGAGTGGTACCCGTGCCGGTTCACATACTCTGCTGCTTCCACTGCGGAGGGGCGGAGGATCTCGATGTGGGTGCTGTCCACAGCTCCCATGCAGTTGGGGAAGCCTCTGTCCGTGAATCCCGCCATCACGGCCTCCTGGTCCACTAGCTGGATCGTTCTGTCCAGGAGCAAGCCCTCCACAGCCTCACCACATCCCGGAGGATACAGGCCACAATGCTGAGCCCTACCCCGAAGTGCTGGGACACGGACCAGCAGGATTCGGGCGTTGCCAGGGCCCACACCCCTATGGCCACCTGCTGGACCATGGGGATGGGGGTCCTCATGGAGGTGTGCTCTCGCTCTAGCCAGGGTGTAAGGAGCTCTGATAGCTGCAGCAGGGTGAGCGTGTCCATCCTGAGGTGGGCCCTCCAGGCTGCCTCGGCCCACGGGGCCAGTGCCCTCGCCCACCAACCCTGTGGGCACTCTGCAACCCATAGGCACCTCTCAATGGGCATAGCGAGCAGAACAGACCGGCGCATGGTCTCCCTCACCCGCAGGAGGTGGCTGGCCACCTCGCGGAGCGCCGCGGGCCGGGTCTGGGCCCGGCTCATGGCCTGCCAGTCTGCCCCGGATAGCCTCTGGACCCTGATCTGGGCACGGGCTCTCCTCCAGCCATTGTGTGCCATGTGGACCCTTGCAGCTCTCCAGGCCAGGGAAACCTGCAGCCAGGAGGGCAGGTGTACCTCCGCACCAAGGAGGCACAGTTGCTCAGTGTGGTTGCGGTACCACTCGGCTGCGAGCATGAGGTGCATCCAGTAGGCAGCTGTCCTTTCCCACTCCATGGTGGTGGGGGCCCCGGAGGTTGTGAGACATTTATTATGGCCCTCTGATGGGTGGCCGTGCCGGGGGCTGGCCCCAGTTGGCCGGGGCCCCCCAATGGGGTGCATGGGTCTGTGGGCATGCCCGTGGTTATGCGTGCTGTCTGCGCATGGGTCCTCATGCCTGCATGGGTGCATGGTTCCGCCCGCTCCTTGTGCAGCTGCATGCCTTCACCCATCAAGCCCCCCAAGTCTGTTTGCAACACCGTGGCCTTGGCATCTCGATTAGCTGTTATGTGAGTGCTATTGTGTTGGGCAGCTGTGCCGGGTCCGCACCCCACACCTAGCTCTGTTGTGCTACAATGTTGCAGTCCGTGGTCACTTTTCCTGTTCTTGGGGCCCCTCGGAGGCCCTCCTGACCCTGGAGGGTATGTGTGCCCCCCTGTCCATGGTGTTATTCTCCCTGTCTTGCTGGATCATGGCTGGTTGTCTATCCACTGGGCTCCCACTCCCCAGCCCCCATGGGGCCCCCCATATCTGTACCTTCTGCGAGAGCATGTCTCTGTGCGACCTGTGGCATACCCTGGCCATGCAGCTGCTCCTGGGTAGCCCGGGCAGTCGTGCAGGTGCCTTGCGAGCTTGAACTCCGGACTTCGCTACTTTGGCTATGAGGCGAGCGCTCGTGATTGCCGGCTGCATGCAGACACCCTGAGGCTGGTTCGCTTCCCTGATGGATGCATCCTGGACAAGCAGTGTTCCCATGTGCCCTGGTCCAGGGCTGAGACCATGGCTGAGCTGAGTGTTTGCGGGCTGGGTGCCTACACGATGTGCCTTGCTGAGGGTGGCCCTGTCTTGGCCATGTCCAAATTTGCCTGTGTTCACGGGGCGCATGGGTACCAGCACACCCGTGCAGTGGTATACCACCAGCTGCTGGATCTGGGACATCTTCCTTGGCCCCCTTCTACTGCCTGCTGTGTGTTGGAGTCTTCTGCGGCAGAGCTGTCGGCCTTGTTGGGGGTGTGGTCCCGTGCGGACGTCCAGCTGGGTCTCTCCATGCATGATCCCTTTGAGGCCTACTACCTGATCGCCCACCACATGTCCTTGCTGGGGTACCGCTGGGACTTGATCCATTGGCCCCACCTGGTTCACTGGGCGGGGCATCCAGCCCCTGGGCCCGCAGTGGCCCCCAGCAGCTGCCTGTGAGTCCAGTGTTCCTTCCGGCCCCCCGGTGTCCTGCCCCCATGTGGGGTCCCGCCCCTGTCCGGGGTTGCCGGTCCCCGCTGGCTGCTCCCTCTCTGATGTCTCTGCCGTGCTGTGGTGATGCCTGCTTTGCGGGGTGCTGCTGTCCCTGCCTGTGGCCCCGGGACCCCCTGGGCCCCACCCCTCGGTCTGCCTGCACACCTGGGGTTTCCCTCCATGGTTGCCCTCCCTGGTGCCTGGGTGCGGCGCTCTGCATGGCTTCACCAACCCGCCTGTGTCCAGCTACTTGTCCCTACCCACCAGCACTGCCACCTGCTGCTGCCCCCCCCTTGGGTGCTTGTGTGACCTGGGGGTTCCGGCATCCCCAGACTGGCCCTTGGTGCTTCCTCTGGGGGGGGTGCGTCCTTGGACCTGCAGCGCTGCACCAGCTGTCCTGGCTGCCCTCCATCAGCCCCGCAGTGAGTGTGGGGTCTCCGTGTGCCTCCTGGACCATTCCCGCCTGGCTCGCTGTGAATTGCGGGCCCCCACTGTGCCTTGGTCCCAAGGCCCCCCCCTTTCCGAGACTGCCTGTGTTGCTGTGGGGCCGGCCAGGCGGACTGTGCTACTGGGGGGGCTTTGGTTGCTGTTGCCTGTGTCCTGCCCTGCCCCTTTGCGATTTCCCCCCCCTTTTGTGTCCCAGCCCCCCTTTCCTCCCTGTTTGCCTAGTGTGTTGTCTGGCCACCCGTGTCCTCCTTCCCTTCCTTTGTGTGTGTGTGTGTGCCTGGGCGTGTGCTCGTGCTGTGTGTTCCGCTGTGGCTCCGCTGCCTGTGTGCCTGCTGTGTGTGGTACCTGTGCGACTCTTCTCCCTCTCCCCCCTCCCTTCCCGTTTCCCTTGTGTGGGCGTTCACTTTTGTGCCTTTTGGCTTCGTTTGCCCTCAGGCGGCCATGTCTGTGTCCCGCCCCTGCCTGGTGGGTTCTGGGTGTTTTGACAATGGCTGGGAATCGGCGTCACATCTGTTGCGCTGCCCCGGGCTGTGATTTGGTGGCCTGATTCCCGGCCGTGGTCCCGGTCCCATCACGTCTGTTCAGGGCTTTTATTCACCCTGGGGGGTGGTTGTTCTGTTCACCCACACCGAGAATTCACTGTGGTGAACCGGCCGCCTGTAACGTCTGAAAACACCCACTGTCTCATATCTTAAATTGGCGGAACGTGGGAAAAGACTGATGATTTCATACAACAACAGTAACAATCAGCAAATCGGTGAAACACAACAGGTGGTCCTTACAGCCCCAAGGACATCTGCCGCATCAGCGGGCGACACCCACTGAAATTGATCCCAGGAAATTGGACAAGGTGGGTCCTCCACCCCCTCAGATTCACCTACTGTTATAAGCGCCGCATCGAAGTCACAGTGAATCTGAGCTATTTTATCCACAAAAAATCAACAGACATGTCACAGTGGGCACTGGAAGATTCCAGTTCCAGGCGGAGAGACGCCGGACTGACCAGCCGCTGCACCACCCGGAAATGCTCTGCTGGATGTGACTTTGTTGATGGTATGAGGGCAGCAAAGAACTCCTTCTTTGCTGCCCACACTGCCACAGCATAAGTTTTTAAACTAGCTTTATGTCACAATCAGTCGGCTTAAGCATGAGTCCGGCGCCACCATCACTCCAACCACCATCCTTCCTGCTTCATCCAGTGCAGGTTCTCTGTAAACCAAGGGGACCTGCATCGTCAGCATTTATTAATAATAATTTTTTTTAATAGCGCCCCCCTGCCATGGCATTTGGAACACTTCACATACAACTAATTAACACAACTTTTATTTCTCACAACAACCCTGTGAGGTATGTTAGGTTGAGAGAATATTGTGACTGGCCCAAGGTCACCCAGTGAGTTTCTGGCTAAGGCGAAACTTGAGTCGGGGCCTCCCCCTACTCCCTATCCAGGTCCTGTCCACTTAGCCACTACACCACACTGGCTCTCAATGGGGCCAATCCCATGCCCCACGTGCTCGATGCAGTATGCACATGCACGCAACCCATGTGTATGCCCATTATGGGAACACTGTGGCAGACGCAAGTTGCACAGAACCCACAAAGATCCCACATGCAGGAGGTTTGGGACTGCAATAATTTAGCATTAACAGGTGCATCATATCCAAGACACAGGAGGTGGTAGTGACACTTACTCTGCACTGGTAGGACTTCATCTGGAGTATTGTGTTGTTTTGGACCCCACACTTCAAGGACGATGTAGACAAACTGGATGTAGAAGATGAAGACAAACTGGAGAAGATGCAGATGAGAGCAACTAAGTTGATAAAGGGCCTGGAAAACCAGACATGAGGAAATGCTAAAAGAATTGGGTATGTTCAACCTAGAGGAAAAAAAAGGCTAAAGGGGATATAGTAGCAATTTTCAAATATCTAAAAGGATGCCACAAAAATGATGGTGAACATTTTTCTCCACTGTCACAGAAGGCAAAGCAAGAAAAAAAAGTCTTAAATTTTAGCAATGTAGGGTTCATTATTCAATGGTGTATGCTGCCAGGGAGGTGGTTGTTTTTTTAAAAACAAAAACAAAAAAAACCCTATACAAGCATCTGGCTGTGATGTGGTAAGTATAAGATAACCTTTCTTGGGAGTGTGGGGTTGGACTAGATGACCCCTGTTATCCCTTCCAACCTTACAATTCAATTCTACACATATGATTTACTAGGCCGGTTGGCCTTCCCAGTGCCAGTAGCTGGGGCAGGCAGGAGACAGCTCCACACAGACCTGGTCATGTTCTGGGCACATTACCAATGCTTGGGGTGATGAGGGCAAATGGTGGTGAATTAGATCTTTGCCTGTTCTGGTTGGTGAAAGCCAGCCAGGAGATATTGGAGCTGCTGCTGGCTGGGGTTGTCAACACCTCAATTTGAGGGGGTGGGGAGGAGGGTGCTGGATGCCCTTAAATCTATGGTTGTCTGACCCCTGCTTAAGAAACCATCTTTAGACATTGATTCCCCAGCCAGCTATCAGCCTGTCTCTAACCATCCCTTTTTAGGGAAGGTTATTGAACAGGTGGTTGCCCTACAGCTCCCAGGCTCTTCTCAATGTCATTGGATTCCTGAACCCATTTCAGTCAGACTGTCATCGTGGGTATGGCATGGAGACTGCACTTGTAGCCTTGGTCAATGACCTATGCCTGGAGATTGACAAAGGGAATTCTACCTTGTTGATCTTGTTAGATCTTCCGGTGGCCTTTGATACCATTGATCATGAGGTGGTGTTGATATGACTGTAGGACATGTGGGGGTGCATGGGGGGGACTGCTTTTGAGTGGTTCTGCTCCTTCTAGTCAGGGAGGATCCCAGAGACTGGTGATGGGCAATTGCTCATTGTCCTCTCAGGTCCTGCAGGATTCTATTACGTCTCCCCTCTTGTTCAACATTAATGTGAAGCCATTGGGCGAGATCATTCAGAGGTTTGGCATGAGATGCCATCAGTGTGCTGATGACACCCAGCTCTACCTGTCATTTTTTGCAGATAAAATCGCCCAGATTCACCACAATCTTGATGCTGCACTTATGGTTGTGGATGAATCAGAGGTATGGGAAGCCCCGCCATGTCTGTTGTTGTGGGATCAGTTTCAGTGGGTATTGCCCGCTGACACGGCGAATGTCTTTGGGACTGTTCAGGCCACCTGTTGTGAATTAGATCTTTGCCCGTCCTGGTTGGTGAATACCAGCCAGGAAACACTAGGGCCATTGCTGACAGGGGTGGTCAATGTCTCCCATAGGGAGGGCAGGGTGCCGAGACATCTCAAAGAGGTGGTGGTGCAGCCTCTGCTCAAGAAGCCACCCTTGAACGTTGACTCCCTGTTCAGCTATCGACCAGTCTCTAACCTTCCCTTTTTAGGGAAGGTTATTGAATGGGTGGTGGCCCAGCATTTACAGGGGCATCTGGACCAGATCAGTTTTCTTGATCCCTCGCAGTCTGGTTTTCACCCTGGGTTTGGCACGGAGACTGTACTTGTGGCCTTGGTCGATGACCTATGCTGTGAATTGGATCAGGGCAGATCCCCAATTTTGATCTTACTGGATCTGGCGGCAGTGTTTGATACCGTTGATCACAAGATGTTTGTGGCGAGACTGCGGGACCAGACTGGGGTGAGTGGAATTGTTCTTGAATGGTTCTGCTCTTTCCTGGCAGGGAGAACTCAGTGGGTGGTTCTCGGGGAATGTACTTCATCTCCCCGGAATCTCACGTGTGGAGTCCCGCAGGGTTCTATTCTGTCCCCTCTCCTGTTCAACATGTATATGCAACCTTTGGGTGAGGTCATGAGAGGGGTCGACGTGCGATGTCATCGGTATGCCGATGATACACAACTCTACCTCTCGTTTTCTGGAGACCCAGGCCCAGCAGTCTCATTGCTTACCCGGTGTCTGGCAGCTGTGGGGGACTGGATGAGGACGAACCATCTGAGGCTGAATCCTGACAAGACGGAGATTATATTGCTGGGTATGGGTGGGGGGGGTGGCTCCCATCATCGGCAGGGTCTGCCCCCGCCGCCACTCAGGTTTGTAGTCTGAGGGGGCTCCTCGACCAGCAGCTCCACCTGGATTGTTAGGTGGAAGCTGTGACGAGGGGAACCTTTCACCAATTACATCTGGTGTGACAGCTGTGGCCATATGTCTCAGGCTCAGATCTGGCCACCATCATCCATGCTTTCATTACCTCTCAACTGGACTACTGTAACGTGCTCTACATGGGGCTACCATTGACAACGGTCCAGAGGTTGCAGCTGGTGCATGCGGCGGCTCGTCTTCTAACGGGGACGGGCTGCCGCAAACACATTACACCTGTGCTCCATACTCTGCACTGGCTGCCTATTGTCTTCTGGGCCCAATTAAAGCTGTTGGTTATGACCTATAAAGCCCTTAATGGCTTGGGTCCTGCGTACCTGCGAGACTGCCACAGGCCCCAGGTCATTTTGCGGCCCTTGCAGTTGGCTGGGGGCACCCGACTCTAAGTCCCCTGGGTATGCCGGGTGGCGACGGTGGAGAGGGCATTCTCGGTGGCCGTACCTCGACTGTGGAACGTCCTCCCATTGGAGGCCCGTCTGTCCCCGGACCTCCCCTCTTTCCATAGATGTTGTAAGACCTGGTTGTTCCACTGGGCCTTCAGGGAGTGAGTGGGGAGGGTGGGGGGAGGGGTTTTATTTTGACTTAACTGCTGCCAAATTTTATGATGTATATTTTATGTATTTTAGACTGTTTTATTGTTGTTTTTATGTTGTGTGCCGCTCCGAGCTGCCAGTGTGCAGGAGGATGCGGGATACACATTTTTGTATTAAATAAATAAATAAATGTTCATCCAACCCAGGCCCTGCAGACTCGGTGCTTACCCAATGCCTGGCTGCTGTTGGAGACTGGATAAGGGGAAGCCAATTGAAGCTGAATCCAGACAAGACTGAGGTGATGATGGTTGTCTAGCCTTGTGAGCTGGAAGGAATTGGAACTCCTCTTATTGATGGAGTCTGGCCCTCTCTGGTAAACCAGGTTCACAGCCTTGGTGTGCTACTTCTGGACCCTCTGCTACACCTGGATTGTCAGGTGGCAGCGGTGGCCAGTAGCGCTTTTCACCAATTCCATCTGGTGAGGAGGCTGCGGCCTTTTCTTTCTGACTCGGATCTGGCCACCATCATCCATGGTTTCATCACCTTGAGGCAAGATTATTGCAATGTACTCTATGTGGGGCTGCTCTTGAGAACTGTTCAGAAGCTGCAGATGGTGTATAATGCGGCAGCTCTCCTGCTTTCGGGGCAAAGGCGCCGGGAGCATATTACACCAGTACTTCAAAGTCTGCACTGGCCTATAGCTTTCTGGGCACAATTCAAGGTGCTGGTTTTGACCTTTAAAGCCCTAAATGTTAGATCTTTTTTGGTGGCCGCCCCTGTGCTGTGGAATTCACTCCCGGAGGAGGCTCAGTTGACTCCCACTCTCCTGCTGTTTCGACATGTATATAAGACCTGGCTGTTCCGCCAGGCTTTTGGTGAGGGGTAGGGGTGGGGGTGGGAGTGGGGGGTTTCCCCCCATTGTATTGTGTTTTAAATTGTTTACATTGTTTTGTTTTTTTAAAATTTATTGAATATTGTTGTTCACTGCCCCGGGCTGCCCTGTGGGCAGGAGGGGCGGTATATACATTTTAAATAAATAAAAAATTTTTAAATGGTTTAGGCCTTTAATATCTGAAAGACCACCTGTCCTTCTATGCCCCATTGCAGTCCCTGCGATCTACTGGGAGTAGACTGGATCTACTCCCTGTGGGTACTGTATGTTAGGCTTGCTTGTATGAGGAGGGTTCTAAGGGAGGTGTTCTCAGTTGCTGTCCCAATGCTTTGGAATTCCTTTTCCCTGGAGGTTGGTTTGAGCCTGATCCTGGGTGTTTTCTGAAGGTGGCGTAATACCTTTTTCTTTGAAAAGGCATTTGGTGGGTCAGGGATAGGGGACTGAGATGGTTTTAGAGGGTTTGAGAGAGGTGAAGGTTTTGGGTGGGTTTGTTGGGGGTTGTGGTAAGGTTGGGGGGAGGGTTTTTGTATTTAATGTTTTTATTATCTGTAAGCTGCCCTGAGACCTTGGGAAGGGCAGCATATACATTTGAATAAATAAAATAAAATAAATAACTGGATTTTAGGCTTGATATTTTGAATGCCCTTGAATTCACATTGTAAATACTTCTGGGGGAAGCACATGGTTTTGCAGAAAGATGCCTTTCATATTGGTTGCACTCTCCCATGGCAGGGAATATGCCACTGCTGCTTTACTAAACTGTTTGTGTGACGTGCTCTTGGCAAAAATCATTTTACAACATGTGGTTTGCCAGAAGTCCAATTTGCATCCTGGTTTCCATGGATAAACCATTGCAGGAAAAACCCACAGAGCCAGGGAGGCAGCCAGCATCAGGCACTTTTCTACATTCTTTAGCTCTTAATCATTAGAACAGAAAGTGAAAAAAATGAGACCATGTCACATTCTGGTCTCTGGGGACCTAGCTCCATTCAGAACTTTTATAAAGCAGGGTTAGATATGTCTTCTGACCTCTGCCCTATCGCTTCCCTCCTCACCATAATCATCTAATACAGTGCTCTCCCTGCCAGTTACAACGAGACAATTTGTCACTTCCATTGTCTGTCAGTCAGCACTAAGACCTTTTCAACAGGCCAACACATGTTTTTTGAGAGCTTGTCAGCAAGAGCTGTCTAGCCAGAGACAAAACCATGGAAAATGGAACCTTTGTTAATTCTTCTTCTTAGAAAAGTAAATCCATTCACTTTCTTTTTTTCAGGCCTTCAGCTTGGAATTTGCCCCAGAAGTTGAATTGCTCCTGATCCCTAAGTGATTTCTGCTTCCTCAGCAAATCCCCTAAGCAATTGATTATTCTTTTATTTTTATTTTCTGTAATTGTGTGTTTAGAAATGAGATTACATTTTACAGCTGCACAAGGGGTGGGTGGTGGGGGAAATTGCTTTGCATTTGTTTAGCACCTTCGAGTTAAGATCACCCTAATTGTTTCAAGCATTTCCTACGATTTCTTCTCTCACTTTCTTCATTAATGACTAAACAAAGATTGTGCTGCTTCCTGGAGAGCTTTTCTGGCAGTTTAACACATGGGGGTGGAGTGGGATAAATAAGGTTTATCCCTCTTGTGAAATGTTCTTTTTCCTCCTTGAGTTTTGTAATGTCTGGATGCAGAAATGGGCAGTGCCACTCAAGTCATGGGCTTTCTAAGTGATAAGATGTCACCAAAATAATGGGTTTGAGAGTGGGGTTGAGCTGCTACAGTGAGGCCTGTCAGCTCCAACCAGAGAATGTTCTCTCCATTTCAGCTTCAAGATTACTGTGATGGGTCATCTCCAGCAAGGTACATTACCACAAGAGTAGGCCAAGTAGCTTCCAAATAAAGAGATTTTAATTAATGAGTCTTCCAAAACCAAACAATAATGCCCAAATGAGGCAGAAATGCCACAGTTATATTTGTATGCAATCCCTCCCAGGTCCTTGCATGCAATCCCACAATCCTCCCTCTTCCTTCCCCCCTCCCCCCAAAAAAGGTCCTGGGGTGTTTTCAGTTGCAAATGGCTCCAGCTCATACTTGCCTTTTCTGCTTCACCCAGGTTCCCAAGAACTTCAGGCCAGTTTCTCATTCAGCTTCCCTAGAAGGGTCGGGGAAAGCCTTGTCTTGGTTCCCAGACCCCTGGGTTTGGTGCTGCATGTTGGTTTGCTTGCATCTCTCTGGGGCTATTCAAGTAAGCAGACAGAACATAAAGTCAGGAGCTTTCTCCTGTGCCTGCTCCTAGAAACATAGAGTTGAAAGGCATCTTGAGGGACATCTAGTCCAATCCACTGCTTGATTGTGTGCACTTCATTTTTGTTATATTGATAACGATAACAAAATTCTTTGTTTTCGTTATCATTATTGCAATAACAAAGGTAAATAATAACAAAATCAATAACATAACAAAAGTTGTTATTGATATCTTTATTGCCTGGCAGGTGTTTTTTGGAGGGAAATGTGGAGAGGGGAGGTGGGAGCAGACATATCAGGGCCAGGAACAGCACTGAACTCTTGAACTGGGCCTGTGATGGGAGGGAAAGGAACTGATGGATGTAATCGCTGGCCAATGAGCAGCGCAAGCAGGTCCCAGGCAGTTGAATGGCACCCTGTGATTGTTCAATGCCTCCTGCCTCCCAGAACCAATCATGGGAGCTCTGGGAGAGGCCCGCAATAGGGCTTATGCGCCAGCAGCTGTTACCGCACCACAATTCCATTCCTAAACCTCAGCATCCCACATTGCGCCTCGCAGAATTCCGTCCGGTACCTTGCGATTCTGTGATTCTTCCGCTACAAGAATCCACAGATACGGCATGTATCAGGGGAAGATTGAATCTTTAGGGGAAGATTGAGGGGAAGGTTGAACTTGGCTACAGTCAGTGGCTACTACTGGCTATCTAAATACCGGGTGGGTGGGGGGATGGGGAAGGTCTATGGGAGTCAGTTCAATTCACAAGGACTGGAATGGCTGGCTTTGCAAGTTGTAAAACAGGCTTGGGAGGGGAGGGGAAGCTTGAAGTTGGCTACAGTAAGTGGCTACTGGCTATCTAAATACCAGGTGGGTGGGGGGATGGGGCAGGTCTATTGGAGTCAGTTCAATTCACAAGGACTGGAATGGCTGGCTTTGCAAGTTGTAAAACAGGCTTGGGAGGGGAGGGGAAGGTTGAACTTGGCTACAGTCAGTGGCTACTGGCTATCTAAATACCGGGTGGGTGGGGGGATGGGGCAGGTCTATGGGAGTCAGTTCACTTCACAACTCTCACACAGACAGTTCACAACTATCACACAGAGAGTTCACAACTCTCACACAACTCTCTCACAGACTGAAACTACTAAAAAGAAATTATCATTTGTTGAATAAAAAAAAAAGAA
>QEPC01011689.1:150160-163589 GCA_003113815.1 Sphenodon punctatus
TCTCTCTCTCTCTCTCTCTCTCTCTCTCTCTCGCTCTCTCTCTCTCTCATTCTCTCATACTACACGGCCTCGGCCGCCTTATCTGACTGACCTCAGGATGCAGGGTGGCACTGGGAAACAAACTGTAAGCCTGCCAGCCGGCCTATGACTAGCTACACTATCTTGGCCCGCCTATGTGATGCTGATTGGCTCTCGCTCTCTCGCACTGCACAGTCTTTGCTAGCCTATCTAATTGCCCTGCTGCCAATGTCCCAGACTGCCTGCCTTACTGACTCATGCAACGCTGCCTGTCTGCCCGCCCTGCTTGCCGCCAAACTCAAAGCATGCATCAGTCTTGCTTCACATGCCAAAGTGCCTGTCTTCCCACCCAGGTTTCCTAGCTAAAAGCCTGCCCAAGCCCACCTGCCCTTATACCATGCTTCCTGCCTTCCATGCCATGCTTCCTGCCTGCCCGCCCAGGTTGCGAAGGTTGAACCGTGCCTCAGTCTGCATGACTGCCGCTTATGCCACCTGACTGCCTACCCCGGCAACCAATGTCTGCTGCTGCTAGTGCCACTGGCACTAGTTATTCCACCACATGACAAGAGGCAGCCACTCCAGCCCCCGGACCTGCCATCAGGGTCCTGGGGCCAAGGTACAAACTATTCGAAACATTCCGATTACTTTCTGTATTTCCAGCATCGACACTCAATGACTGAATTACTGTTAATTTAAGTTTAATTGCTGTTTTTTTTCTCTCTCACTCTCATGACCATTAACAGACATGTATATCTTAGTTTTGTTTATGCCCACTCAGCTGTATGCTCTAGGTAGGGCATAATATAGATGTTACTTGATAACAGCTACTGAGGTCAGACAATCCAAAGCCATCACTGTAATAAAATTAAAGTTTATTTCATGATTTATTTCTTGAGATTTCTATGTCGCCCCCTCATGCCCACGGCATCTTGGGACGGCTAACAATGCAATAAAACAATAAAATAGATTAAAACTGACAACAGTTTAAAAAAAAAATTTAAAACCCACAACCCTAATCCTACCCTCCAATTCCCACAAATTCCTGACCCCACCAATCTCCCCCATTTACCCCTCCCTCCCCCCCTTCCCCCCAAAGGCCTGGGCGAACATCCAAGTTTTGCATGCCCGCCGAAAGGCGAGCAGACCCGAGGCCAGGCGGGCTTCCTTTGGAAGGGAGTTCCACAACTGTGGACCGACCACCGAGGATGCCCTCTCCATGGTTGCCCCCGCCTTACATGGATGACCCTCAGATAGGCGCCCACGGTGGATCGGACGGTTCGTCCTGAGTCATGGCAGGTGAGGTGTTCCCCGAGATAAGAGGGGCCGAGACCATATAGGGCTTTGTATACCAATACTAACACCTTGAACTTGGCTCAGTACACTATAGGCAGTCAGTGCAGAGAATGGAGCACTCATGTAAAGTTGCTTGTGGAAGTTCAGACACTTCCTGGTTTTATTTTTCCTTCTGCAAAGAATGGCTTCCATAGAACTCAGAGAGGGTTTGCTGGTCTGACACAACTCTTCCCACTCATCAATCCCTATTCACCAGTGGCATGGAAAGGGGATTCTTTAACAAAGCATAACACCTCTACAGGGAGGGCTGTGCCCAAAACCTAGAAGCTGCCACTCCAGCCCTGGGACCCACCATGATGGGTCTGGGGCCATCATTCCTCACACATTCCAATGTCCTACAACCTCATCAAGAAGCAGCCACTTCAGTCCCAGGACCCACCGCCAGAGTTCTTGTGCTGCTCCTGTTTCTGCAGGTCTTGTGGACTCCAGTATTTTCTTTAGGCCTAGTCCGCCAAGCGCCATCTTTGCATTGTAGCTCCAAGCTTCATAGTTTGTAGCTCCGGTGAGCTTCTCAGGAATGGAGATCTTCAGCACAGAATCCATGGTCACAGAGACTAAAATCTTTCTTTTCTTTTCTGCCATTGAGATTAATGCTAGCACTCAATTATACTCACCCTGCACTGCCTTTTGGGTTGCCTGGGCCCATAACCATGTTGGAATGCAAGGACTGTGAGATCATTGTATTGATTAGCCCAATGCAGAGTTTACAGAGGAGTTTGGGTAGCTAATCATTAATAAGCAGGCAGGAAGCATACTTAAGTTTAAGCAGCTTTATTAAGAAATACCTATAGGATAGGAAAGGCCTACATCTATACTAAGTTCTAAGACTAGGTGTGTTCAGGAGGGAAGTAGCAGAAGCTCTCTGAATATCTCTCAGACACAAAGAGATACGAAACATCCTGAGCAGAGGAGATTAACCAATCAGGTCCTAGCAGGAGTAGAACAAAGTGGATGGGGGAGGGGTTCTCTGATCTGACTGCCATCTACTCCTGCTGTTTCTCGCAAACAAGCAGGATACGGTGCTTAGGGGAGATGTAACTAAGGAATGTATTTCCAACAGTTACAGGCAGGGAGGGCTGTGGCCAGTATCTAGAAGCTGCCACTCCAGCCCCAGGACCCACCTTCAGGGTTCTTCTGCCCTGTCATTCCGCTCACAGGGCACTGTCATTCCACCTTTTCCTTATGCAACCTGCTGTTCATGGAGAGAGAGAGAGAGAGAGAGAGAGAGAGAGAGAGAGAGAGAGAGAGAGAGAGAAAGTCCACCTACTGCTTGAAGGAGAGACAGACACGATCCCACCCATTCTGTCACTGGCACTATATGGCCAGAGAGAGAGAGAGAGAGGTTCCCAGCTAGAAATAAGGAGATGGGGGCTAGAGGGGGAGAGGTAGGTATATCCGCCTGCCACCTGCCAGAACCAGGAAGAACTCCCATCTGTGCTCATGCACCCATTAATGCCCATTGCCCACATCCAACACATAGTAAACCTACCCTAATGAGATGGAATATAACCCACAACATATTATATGTGCCTGCCTGCCTGCCTGCCTGTGTGCATCCCTGTACCTACTGCCCTGCTACCACCTATCATCTGATCAAATGAAGTGTGCCCCATAGGCTTTAGGCTGTCATTCCATTATTCCTGATTCAGTCATGCCCGCCCGTCCCAAGGACTATCAATGAGATTATGGGACCATCATTCCAGTCACTGGGGGCTGCATTCCATTCTATTGCATCCAGAAGCCCAGTGCCTGCACGCCAGCCTGTCCCCCCTCCTCAAAAGCCTACTCCTCTGCACCCACCTGCAGATGCCCGCTGAAGCTGGCTGCTGAAACTAAAAGTCCCTCTGACCACCAGCTCCTGCTGCCTGCTGCTTGATGCCGAGGAGCCTGTCTCTCTTTCTCTCTGTCACACCTACCTACACAAAAACAAGCCCTGCACCTCCTGGGGGGCTTTCTGCTAGTTGAGACCCTGCTGCTGGCAAAGCACATCTTTGGGTTCATAACTACGCTACATGAGGTGGCAGGTGCTGCTAGAAGGGATCGACAAGCTGCATGAGATTCTGCTACCTGCCAGTCAGAACTTCAGCACAAAGGGATAAAAAAAATATTGGACAGGTCAAATGAAGCTCGTAACAAGAAATACATTACAACAACTTTTATTTAAACTATTTAAATAACATCAACAAGAACAAAGCAACAACAACAACAACAACATTAAATAAAACAAAAGCAAACATGGAAATGAAACTTACTTAATAATAATACTAAGAGTCTGTAGCTCTGCTGCCACCGGGTCTGTCCTCTGGGAATTGGGATAAAGGCAGGAGAGGTAGGGGCACTTCACAGGTCTGAGGGCCGGCGACCTCGTGCTCGCTCAGCACGTTGTTTAGAACAGCATGATCCAAGCCCTCTTTTATCATCATATGCCACTGGGAGAGCTGCACGCAGCGGAGCTCGGTGGAGACATACTGTGCGTATGCGACCACCTTCTGCTGCTCCGCCTGGACCACCTGCAGCTCCTCCCCCAGGTACTTCTCCAGGTTGGCAGAGGAGCGCTGGACCACCTCCACATGGCCCAGGGTGCACCACTGCAACCTGGCCCGAAGGGCCTCGAACTCTGCATCCAATGGGGGCCTTCCCCCCTTCTTCTGGTGCTGAGGCTCCACGGGTGCCACTCCAGACTCCTCACCTGCCCGCCTCACTCTCATTTCATGCCTCCGCTCAATGTGGTTGATGAGCCCTGACATGTTCCCCTCCTTCTGCCATTGGACAACTTTATTGCAGATCTAAAAAGAGCAGAAAAAGATAGGAACATAAGAAGTGCCATACTGTGTCAGACCAATGGTCTGTCAAGCCCTGCCTGCATTCTGTCTCCACAAGTGGGTGGGCTGGGTGGCCATTCAATTTCTCTCTGCAGGGCACTTCCATTCCTAACAGGTCATAGGGCAATTAATTCCCTGTTGTTCCAATCCCCATGCATGTGGCAGTTCTGTTGCCCTTGTGGTAGAACCTCCAGACATCAGACAACTGGTACAAAATGTCTGGGGGTGTCACTGTCGAGCTCTGCCTAGGGGTCTGGCGAGTCCTCCTCCTTGGCCTGGTCCTGGCTGTGGCAGGAGTCCGATTCCTCTCTGAAATGGAAACACATAAGAACACCAAATAAATATCATGCATTTATGATGATGCCTCTAGTCCTCCCTCCTTGGGGTGCTAGGGATTGCAACTAGAAGTTTTGTGCGAATCCTGCCCTACCGGGGGTGCTAGGGGATGCTGGGATTGCAACTAGGAAGGCCCTGACTGGCACGTGCAAACCCTGCCCTCCTTGTGGTGCTTGGGACTGCAATTAGGAAGGCCCTGGCAGGCATGTGCAAATCCATCAAGGTCCCGCCCCTAGGAATTACAATCATCTGGATAATATTCACTCTACCCATCCAGGAGCATATTATGCTGTTCCATTTGTCTAAAATCACTTGTATATGCTCTTTTCTATTTGTAAAATTCACTCTGTACAATACTTGTGGATTCTTTGTTAAATATATTCCTAAATATTTCAATTTTTCCTTTTCTATTTTGAAAGGGACCTTGTTAGCAATGGCTTGCATGCGCTCCCCATTTTGGGCATAGATTATGGCTGCAGATTTATTCAAATTAATTTTATATCCTGATATTTTGCTGTATTCCTGGATCAGCTGAAACAGTCTCACTTGTTGTGTTTGCTTACAACTTGGGCTCCATGCACCAACACTTTGCCTTGGTCTTTCAACCCCAATCCCCTTCCTCTGCAGGTTGGGGGCAACTCTGAAGCTGGGGACAAGAGGGGGCTCATCCCCTCCTTTCCCTATATCCTTTCATTTGGGTTGGGGAGAATGGGACAGCTGAGTTGAAACAAGGTTGATGGATGAGGGATGTGTACATGCAGACAAGAGTTGGGGCACTTGGGCAGTGGGAGAAGTATTTGTATCTAGAGGGGGAAGCTAGGTGTTGTCAGTACTTAGGGGGGTAGGAGGCGGGGGTGGAGCCAGGGGTCCCGCTGGCTGCACCACTGGGTTCGGAGTCGGGCATTCAGCAGGAACTCAGGAGATTCCAGCAGCAATGGAGCAGAACCCCCCATGCTGTGGGACCCCACCCCCCAGCTGCATCCAGCAGCGGGAAGGAGCAGGGAGTGGAGGGGGATCTGGACACTGCAGCCCAGCCAGAAGTAGCACGCCCAGCGCCTCAGTGCATGTGCAGTGTTGTGGGGTTGCTGGAACAACCCAGGCACTCTGTGAGCCTGCGCGAGGTGGCAGAGAAAGCTCAGCAGCTATAAAGTGGCAGAAGAAAGCAAGCCATCTTGCCGGTGATCAGCATTGCTGCTCGAGACTGGCCCCATGAGTGTTATTGAGAATGGTGCTCATGTTACGTGGAAAAGGTTACTAGTGTGTTGTGCGTGGAGGTAAGAGTGTTGGTGTGTTTGTGGGTATTTGGGTGGTGTGTGTGTGCGAGTTAGTGTGGGTGTGTGTGGCTGAAGTGCTTGTGCATAGTGTGTCTGTTGTGGGTGTCCCCCTGTTTCCCATTCCTCCCTTGAGCCTACCCTCCTTCATGAAAAAGCCCTATCCTGTCCTCCCGCATTCCTCACCCTTCGTTCACCTTATCCCCGTGGGGCTCTTCACCTCATTCCCCACCTCCTGGGTCCTGTTACATACGGTGTCCTAAGTGGGATCCCCTCTAGAGTGCATGCTTGATCCTTGCCCGGTGATTATCTTGCCTGCTTCTTTACAAAGCTATAGCACTCTACAAGATCCTGAGGGCACATATTACCATAAAGATTAGGGAGCATGCGGGTTTTGGTGGTAGTCCTCTCCCCCTTCCTGGACCCTCACCTAACAGATGATGGGGGAGTGTTTGTGGAAGACATTGCAGAGAAATGAGTGATATATTTGCACAGACTAGGTGATATAATTTTAGGTTGGGCATATTTATGCCTTTCTTTTCATTAGGTCTCTGTAATGTCTTAGTATTAACTCTTGTTCCTCTTCCAGATGTATTCTGCAACTGTTTGGTTATATTGTTTGAAGAATATTTCTAGAAGATTTACAGGTAATGTAGCTTAGGGAGTATTATCATTTTGTATAAGTTTAGTTTTCCCAGCCATGATGTAGCTAATTTGTTCTATGTCCTAATTCTTCCCTTATTTTATTTAATATAGGGGGAAAATTCTCCTTGTATAGGGTGTTAACATTTTTTATTAAAATTATACCCAAATATTTAATTCCATTCATAGTTTTTGAGAATGGCACAGCTTATTTTATTTGGTGGTGTATTATTTTATTTGGGGAAAAGATCAATGCCTGAGACTTTTGATAATTAATTTTGAACCTGGAAATCAAACTAAATTTATTGATTCCAGTAATGGGGGAATAGTTTGAAGAGGATTGGCTATATATAGGACATTTTCAGACAAGCACCTCCCGACCCACTACCCACCCCCCCATCCATTATACATGTTGCAGGGCTACATTGTTCCCTATGAGTGCCCTGTAACATGCATAGTGGGTGGGAGGTGAGTGGGCAGTGGGTGGGTAGTGTCTTGTATGAAAACACCCATAGAAGCATATTGTCTGTGAATAATGATAGTTTGTTATTAGTGTTTCCAATCTGGATCGCCTTGAGTTTTTCCTCCTCTGTGATTGCACATGCTAGAACTTTAGTTACTAAACTAAATAACAGAGGTGACCAAGGACAACCCTGACAGGTTTGTATATGTAGTTGAAACTGTTTTGTTAACTTTCCATTGATTAATAATTGGGCTATTGGCTGTTTATAAATTACTCTTATCCGATTCAAGAAGTTTCCCCTGATGCCCATAAACTCTAATGTGGCATAGAAACAATTCAATTAAATTGTATCAAATACTTTCTCTGCGTCTGCTGACAGAATTACTACTGGGATTTTCTCTTTTTGAAAGAAGTGTATAATGTTAATGGCTTTGTGAACATTATCTGCTCCTAATCTCTTAATATGAATCCTACTTGGTCTTTATAGATTAGTTCTTTAATAATGGCTGAAAGTCTGTTTGCTAATATTTTAGTAAAGATTTTAAAATCTTGATTGAATCGAGAAATAGGCCTGTAACTACTACAGAGTTCTGGGTCTTTATCAGGTTTCTCAATCAGGATAACTTTTGCATTATAAAATGTCTCAGGCATTGATTCTTGTTGCAATGTCGTCATATATACCAACAACAGGTGTGGGGACAATTTTGTTGCAAATTTCATGTAGAATTCTGTTGGGAAACTGTCTGGTCCAGCCATTTTGTTTTTAGTGAATCCTTAAATAATTTCTATGATCTCCTCTATTTGGATAGGTGCATTAAGAAATTGAGGTGGTGTGTCATTTAGTTTGGGGATTTTGTATTTATTGATAATTGTTTTTATTTCCTCAGGAGTAAGTTGCGTGAAGGTATACAGATCCTGATAAAATGTGTTGAAGGCTTCTTGCAACTATGGGTGATTTCAGACGTGCTGGACCTGCCTTGGTCCATGGCATGGAATCACCTTTTCATCCCCTCCAGAATCTGGCTGACCAGTCAACAGATGTGCCGGCTTGATTCTGGAGGGGGATCGGGGAGAGGGTAGGGCTGCATGGCACAATCCTGCCGCTGCACCCACCCACCCCCTGGGGTCTTGGCCATGGCCAGGAATTGGCAGTGGTAACAGCCGGTACCATCTGACGATTCTGGGCTATGGGGCCGTAACAGATGTTATGATACCACGGTCAACCACGGTGAAACCCACTGTAGTGGCCATGGTACCATAATGTCTGTTGGGCCCAAATGAGATTCCCGACGGGTGTTCACCCCTGGCGGGAATCTCTTTGACCACGTTTACGGAGCTCTGGGCAGCTGGAGGGTCAAAAGCGTGGTCAAAGTGATTCCCGCCGTGGGTGAACATCTGGTGGGAATTATTATTATTAATATTATTATTAACAAACATTTATATAGCGCCAGCAGTGTACCTGGTACTTTACAAAGTAATAAAATAGACACGGTCCCTGCCCCTAGGGCTTACAATCTGAGAGACAGGAGCTGGGGGAGAGACTTAGGAAGGGGAACAGAGGGAGAGACAAGGGGTCTAACATTCATGAAGATGCGAGGTCTCAAGTGCACGTACTTGGCTTGGTTACGATGAGAATGACAGCAGGCAGGTCCATGTTGCAAGGATAAGGGTAAACCGATCGTAGGTATAGGAATAGTGGCTCAGCAGGATAAAGAGTCAGACAGAGCAGAGCGAAAGAGGTGAGTTTTAAGGAGAGATTTGAAGGTATGAAGGGAGGGGGCAAGGCGGATGTGGACAGGGAGGGAGTTCCAGGCATGGGGGGCAGCAAGTGAGAAGGGACGAAGGCGCTTAGGGGAGCAGGGAAGGCGTGGAAGGGTGAGAGAAGGGACAGAGGAGGAGCGAAGTGCACGGGCTGGAGTATGGAGGGCGATAAGTGCAGAGAGGTAGGGGGGAGCAAGGTTGTGAAGAGCTTTATAGGTGAAGACTAGGAGCTTGTGCAGGATTCGTTCAGGAAGGGGAAGCCAGTGAAGCGAAGAGAGGAGGGGCTGCACATGGTCGAAGCGACTGGCGAGGTAGATGACCCTGGCAGCAGAGTTTTGGACAGAGATGAGGGGAGAAAGGTGAGACCGGGGAAGGCCAGTGAGAAGGAGGTTACAGTAATCGAGGCGAGAGATGACCAGAGCATGAACAAGAGTTTTGGCAGACGAGACAGAGAGAAAAGGGCGAATCTTAGCAATGTTATGGAGGGAGAAGCGACAGGATTTAGCAACAGAGTCAATGTAGGGTTTAAAAGAAAGGGGTGAGTCAAAGATGAAGCCTAGGCTACGGGCTTGGGGGACAGGCAGGATGGTGACTCCATCAATAGTTATTGACAGTGAGGAAGGAGAGGAAGGATGAGGGGGGAAGATAAGGAGTTCAGTTTTAGCCATGTTGAGTTTGAGTTGACGTTGAGACATCCAGGTAGAGATGTCAGAGAGACAGTTGATGAGACGAGCTTGAACAGAGGGAGAGAGAGAGGGAGTAGAGAGATAGAGTTGAGTGTCATCAGCATAGAGGTGGTATTGGAAGCCATGGGAGGCAATGAGTTTGCCTAAGGATGAGGTATAGATCGAGAAGAGGAGAGGGCCAAGAACAGAGCCTTGAGGAACACCAACTGAGAGGGGGAAGGAGGAGGAGGCGGAGTTGGAGAGAGACACATTAAAGGAGCGGTCAGAGAGGTAGGAGGAGAACCAGTTATGGACAGAGCCACAAAAGCCAAGGGAGTGAAGGGAATCCAGCAAGAGTGAGTGGTCAACAGTATCGAAGGCAGCAGAGAGATCAAGGAGGACAAGAATGGAATAGAGACATTTAGATTTAGCCACCAGAAGATTGGGAATCTCTTTTGGGCCCAACAGACATTATGGTACCACAGGGGGTTCACCGTGTTTGACCGTGGTATCGTAACATCTGAAATTACCCTATGACCATGGTATCGTAACATCTGAAACAACCCTATCAGTTGTTTTAACTCCATTTTAATTTGTTATTCTTGGAATGGTACTTTTTTTTTTTTTTAATTTGCACCAATCATGACAGTGCCTTGCATGTTTTGTTGTCTGTTCAAAATAAAAAACAGTTCATTCTGCAAAGTTAGTGTACTGTGTTTGTATTTGTGATTCTATCAAATTTATTTCTCCTTTAATTTTTGTAATTTTGAGTGAAGTTTGTGAATTGGGTCTGACTTTATTTTCATTTTCTAATGATTAAAGTTCATATATAATTCCTTTGTTTATTCTGTATGTATAAGTAGTTTTTAATGTATGTACTTGTATATTTTTGCAATAGCCTATACCTGTGCAATAATTTTATTATTATTAAATTTTATTACAATTCCATTGTTCGATTCTTCCTGCTTTTATTTACTGGAGCTTTGTGTTACCAACAGGACTATTGATCAATTATTCTGGAGGCTCAATTTTAGATTTGGAATATTTGGAAATTTATAATGAAGTATTAATGTGTTCACCTGTAGGACAACAACTAATTTAATACAGAGACATTGGACAATGCTGAGGAATATTCAGATGTTTTATTTTGTGTGATTATCAAATAAAGTACCCAAGAGGAGACAGAGGACTGAACATGTGCCGAACGGGCTAGCTAAGGGAAGCCCTAGTTCTTTCAGAAACGCCCCAGAAAGTGCTCAAAATGCTGCATTGCAGCCAGAAAAAAGCCCAAATAAATCAACAAATGCATAAGAGGGGTCAGAGTGAAGAACATAGTAAACAAAAAAACATGATCACACGTTTCTGCTCACTCTGGACACTCCAGATCTGGAAGTGGACCCAAACCAGGGGGGGGAAATGGCATCCAGCGGAATGCAAACAGACGCACTAGAGCAACAACAGCTTGAGGAGGACAAGGTAATGAGAATCCTCCTAGAAATTAAAAAAGACCTGGATAAAGCAGATGCAGACAGGGAGAAACTCTTGTGGGAGGTGGCAAATATGCAGAGGGAGATAGAGCAGGGAAGGAAAAAAACAGAGGTGATTAACAAACGAGTGGATACGGCGGAGGAGAGAATTTCTTCTATCGCGAATCACACTGTCCAAGCTGCTGACCACACTGATAAACTACAAAAGCAAGTTTACTGGCTCAGGGAGAAAATAGAAGACCTAGAGAACAGATCACGCAGATCCAACCTGCGTATAGTAGGAGTTAAAGAAGGATTAGAGGCAAAAGGAATGAGAGAATTTAATATGGGAAATCCTAGAGGCAGGATTCCCAGAGGAGCCAAGATTACACAGGGCAAAAATAGATAGGGCACACAGGACAGCCACCCCCTCGCAACAGTACAGACCCCCCCCAAACAATAGTAATCAAATTCACCTTCTATCAGGATAAGAAAGAGATCTTGCAGCTGGCCAGGAAAAAGAAACAACAGCTGGAATTTAAAATGGAAAAAATAAAGATCTTTCCTGACAACTCACAAGAAACAATGCGAAAGAGAAGAGAATGGATCAAATATATGGGACTACTATCTGAAAAGGGGCTAGAGCCCCAACTATGGATACCAGCAAAACTAGAAATAACCTAAAATGGAAAAAAGAAAATATTTGCAGAGACTGAGGAGCTGGAATCGTTTCTATGTACACAGGGCTTAGAGCAAGAGGAGAGCGAACCAAGAACACAGAGACAAAGGGTGATTTCAGACGTTACGGGCGCCTGAATCACCACAGTGGATTCCCAGTGGTGGCGACCCATCTAACCACCCCCCGCAGTCAAGAAAGGCCTCAAACAGACGTGACGGGTGCGGGACCACGGCAGGGAATTGGGCCAGCA
This sequence comes from Sphenodon punctatus, assembly GCA_003113815.1. NCBI lineage: Eukaryota > Metazoa > Chordata > Lepidosauria > Sphenodontia > Sphenodontidae > Sphenodon > Sphenodon punctatus. Next base: position 161,887 of record QEPC01011689.1, read on the forward strand.
GACCATGGCCCGGGGCAGTGCACGTTACGCCGATTCCTGGCCATGGCCAAAACACCCTGAAGGCACCGGGGAGGGGCAGGACACAGACATGGGCAACTGAGGGCAAACAAAGCCAAAAGTGCCTACAGGGAATGTCCACAAAAGGGAAATGGGAAGGGAGGGGGAAGAGGGAGAAGAGCCGCCGAGGCAGAACACACAACAGGCACAGGGAAAACGAGGACACAGTGGAACACACAGCACAAACACACACCCGGGCACACACACACCTGCACGGGAAAGGAAGGGAAGGGGGAACACAGAGGGACAGACAACACACACGGCCCAACAGGCACGGGGGCGGGGGGGCGGGGACAGGAGGAAAAGGGGGGGAACCGGCCCTGGGGCCATGGCAGGACACGGGGAATGGCAAACAGACCCCCACAACAGGACAGGCTGCACAGGCACCCCCATAGCAACACCAGTCCCAGAATGGGGGGACCCCGCAGGGGCACAGCACAGTCACAGGGGGAGGCCACACGGTCCCGGTAGCGGCCTGGGAATGGTCCAGGAAGCTGTCAGGGAGTAGAGGTGATGTGGCAGGAGCTTTTACCACGCCGCAATTCCATTCCTAAATCTCGGCATCCCACGTTGCGCCCTACGGAATTCCGCCTGGTACTTCTGCGATTCTGCATTTGCTGCTACAAGAATCCGCAGAGGCGGCATTTATGTGCTTTACTGTTTTTTCCAATCATCACCATTGTTGCGTACAATCAGTGGCCTTTTTCCGCCTTCCGCCAATTTAATATATGAGAGACAGTCATGAGCGTTTATCGCAGTTCTGCAAATGGAGTATGCAGCGGCATCGCTGCTGTGCTGCTGCGCATGTGTGTGCTGTGGTGACTGCTGGTGTTATGTTTGTGTCTCTCTGTGCCACAATCACTGCCATTCTTCTCAAATACATACATGCATACACATGGTCTGGGTGGGAGTTCAAGGAATGGTATTTTTATTTAATGGTAAATTGATCTTTTATTTAAATGTAAATTGACCTCCATACTATAGTTTTTGGAGCAAAACTCCTGGTGGGAGTTTAAGGTGACATGTGTATTGGCTGACTGAGTCATTTTTTAGATGTCATCGGACCGGTACAGAAAGCTGAAGGAATGAAGTCGATGCAGAAGAGTTTGTTACATTACAATCCTCATTCCGCACTTCCTCAGTCTAGAAGAAGTCAGAAGAACAAAAGAACTCTGTCGGAGTACCTCTCAACTCCTGCAAAACCAATACGGCATGGTGACATAGTTGTTAAAGTACCCACTTGCTGTACAATTTGAAGCTGTCCCATGAGTTTGAATCCCCACTGTTTCATATCACTTAATTATTTTTTTTTACTTTTACATTACTGTTATTATATGTTAATCATAAAATTATTGCTGTGTTGTGTCGCTCATGGCATACTTTGTATGCCAAAAAAATATGCTTAGTTATTACAATAACCCAAGACTGAGTAGTCGAGACCAGGCGGCGTGAGTTGTATTATGCACCCGGGCCGTAGCGCCGCTGGTGTTACACTCACTCGCCGATACCATCACTGATTGCCCTGCCCCCACCTGTCCTTATGCGCCCCCACCTTCCCTGACCCCAGAGTTAACTCCACCTTACCTGCCCCCACACTCACTGACTTCCCCCCCCCTCCTGTCCTGCCCGGCCCTGCACATGACATG
>QEPC01011690.1:0-54711 GCA_003113815.1 Sphenodon punctatus
GTCTACTGTAATGTTTGTAAATAACATTTGTAGAGTCAGCACATTAAATTTCAGTATCATGAAGTAAAAAAATTCACAATAAATTTCTTCCTGGTTTGGGATTAAAATAAATAAATTCAGGATGGGATATATTTCCTAACTGGTCCTATTTAAGATCTTTCCTTTGTCTCCCCACCCCCTTAAACTGGCATTCTGAAATATTAGAAGTTAATTTTATTACCGTTTTGAATTGTTTTGAATTGAATTGTTTTAAATTGTTTTATACTTTTATATTGTTTTAAATTCTGTAAAGCGCTCTGAGTGCCAGGCAAGGGACTTCTATATAAAATTTAATTATTTTATATGAATATTATTATTATTATTATTATTATTAAATAATAATAATATTTCAAATATTTCAAATAATATTTATCAAATGGTTTGAAATTACTTTCCCCTTAAAGATATTATTATTATTATTATTATATAATATAATTATTAAATTAATAATAATAATAATATCTTTAAGGGCAAAGTATTTTCAAAGCATTTGATAAATATTATTTGAAATTGTTTCTTTTTATTAAACTTCTGTTATTTCTACCAACTGCCATGTTCATTCTTTTTTGTTCTTACTAAAGTAGGTGTTGCAAGAGTTAGACAAGCAAACTCCCATTAAACCTCGACCCAGCTAGAATCAACTGAAGCGAGTACAGTAGGAATTCTGCCAACTTCAAAATTATTGTGAAATATTTATTATTTATTTATTTATATTTTTAAAATGTATTATCCCACCCTCCTGCCTTAGGCAGCTCGGGGCGGCTCACATCATGTAAATATAAAAACACTTAAAACAACAAATGAGTAAGTAGTAAATAATTTTATTCACTTGGTCATAGCCATAGCATATACACATGACAAAATACAAACATCCACATACAACTCATATACATTAATTTATAAATTAAAATAAAAAGGCTCAATCCTAAGGTGACTCAGCTATCACCCTTTTTATCCCAAGGGAAAATATACCACATGGAGATATTTGAGAGGCATCATTATAAGTAACTCCGACTAATATTTTAACATGATATGAAACATACTTTATCACGAAGTTACTTAAATCAATAAGACAAGAGCCCACTGCAATTCATAAATCATCCAATCCCTAAGAATAATCTATTTACATCCCAATCTCAATAGCTTTGTCAAATAGCCCTTTTCCCATCATATAATAGGGGAGATCTCCCTTCATCTCTTGTAAATCCCTCATAACTCCACTCCAATGTGCCATGTCAACCAGTTGCACCTTCCCCTCCTGCTCCTTCCAGTGTCAAAAATTGCACAAATATCGTTCTCCTAATAATAGCTTGTGTTAAATACTTCGCTACAGCAGGTATATATTCCTCGTATTTAATGCATGCCACACTAAGTTTAACGCAGTTCTTCCCGGCAACTTCTCAGTCAATTCCGATAGATATTTCGTCCTTAAATCTCTATACATCTGACATTCAAAGAGAACATGATATGTCGTCTCAACACTAGCCTGGTCAAAGGGGCACATTCTTTCACTATAGCTCACCCCTTGGATCCTACCTTGTAATACTCTTGTAGAGAGGGCATTAAATCTAGCACACATTACAAGATACCTCCCCCTCGCTGTCAGGGTGTCTTCCAAGTAGGGAGCCATTTCTCCCATCTTTGGCAACAAATGAGTAATGACATTTTGGTTACATTTCTGTTTCCTTCCCCTGACAAATCAAAAGAAATATAACCAACACAAGCCTCCGATTTAGCAGTCAGCATCATTCATACTGTGTACCAAGACAAAGAAAAGTGAACAAAGATAATTGGAGAGACAAAGGCCCCAATCCAAGGTCTGTGCATGCATGGACTTAACCTACTTTTTGCGTGTTCTCACAGTATACATGCATATGGTGCTACATGACAAGCCCCCGGCCCCCACCTCCTGACTGTACTACCACTGACTTACCCTGTTGCAGCCCTGCTTCTTCCTGTGATGGTGGCAGCATAGGCAGGAGGCTTCCCATGTAGCACTATGTGTGCGCACACTGTGTGTGCACGCCCAAATTAAGTTAGGTCTGTTGGTATGCACGGACTTTGCATCAGGGCCCAAATAATTAAGAGGTTACCCTTTTTTGAGCCAGATTCTTGAGTGAGTGTATGGAAGCTCCCTTACAAACAGAATTGGCCCAAGAAAAGATATCCTCTTAACTATCTTGTCTTTTGTCTTGTTCATTTTAAGAGCGCTAACTCAAAATGCAGAGGTGATCATAGTAGCCGGCACGGCGTCAGGCAGTTGCCAAATGCACATGTTTGACAAATCAATACACCAATGGTTGCGAACAGCAATAGGGCTGCCCAACAAGAGAGTATCTTTAGGGGTGGTTGGGTCAATGACGAAATAATCCTTGTAACCTTCCCCCCTCAATCCAAATCTGCACATCTTTGCAACGCCTGCCCGTGCTAACAGCTCCATTAAATTCCTTCAGCTGAATGGGGGCCAATTGCACCGGCAGTGCATGAGCAGAGAATTGTTTTGAGTGAGCCACCGAGATCGAGACTCCGGTGTCAATTAAAGCCCATTGTGAAGCAGTGTTGGATCCCCTCCCCAGTGTAACCCAAATATGTGGCCTCCTGACTGGACCAAATCAGAGGCTAGCCACCCGTTTCCATGAGCCCATGTTGGTGACTACTGACCTGGGAAGGGGAGGTTCCTAATACTGATACTGGCTGGGTGCACCGGGGAAAGCAGATGCTACCCTGGGCGCAGCCTTAGGCTGACCCCGTGGCTGAGCTCCCTGAGCCAGTTCCATCCTCCTTCCCACCATTTCCCACTGCTTAACCAATTGGCTGAGGGGCTTCCTATCCCATTTATTAGGATCCTCTCCTGCTGCCATTAACTGTATCCATATCATATTCCTAAACTGTCCCAACTGGCTTTGCTGCCCGGTATACTGTTCTCTGTTTCGGTCCTGCCCGGAACGCTGCCCTCTATTCCCTTCCCTGTTCTGGGCTCCCTGCGTATTGCTGTAAGAAACAGCAGATACGCTATCTATTTGTTTACCTTCTCTAACCAACTCTTCGACTTCCTTTGCCTTCTGTATGATATGCTGTAATGTCCAGGTGGTGTCATAAGACCCTCCCATGAACAATTTAATGGTGGGGGAAAGTCCTCTGAGAAGACCCTCAGTGAACCAATTACCATTCCAATCAATAGTTACAAATGTGACAGCCTTAGGGATGTATGGCACGTGTATGGCTGGTGCATGATGAATTTCAATATTTTGGGGGAGCTCTAATGCTTCTCCCGTGGCAATGACCAATAACTTGTGTCTGAGCTCATAGGTTTGAACTGTTTCCCCGGGAGCCTGGGTATTTGACATATACAGCCTTTTTGCACCCTGCTTGGTTAAAAACAGCAGCAAAATGTGCTGGATGATCTGTAACAGGTCCACCTCTGGGTTCTCAAAGATGTCTTGGATATCTGCCCATGTCTGGGGAGTAGTGGCAGCCTGAATAATTTGCCTCAAATCTTGGGAGGTCCAATTTTGGTAGCTAACAGCTTTGGTTAACCAATTAATGGTTGTTTCCTTTTTAAGTAGACCCAGTGCCTTTGCAGTGTTTTGAGCTTCCATGTAGGACAGTGGCTTTTACTTGGTTACTCTTTTTGTAACTACCCTTCTCCTTTTGCCTCCCTTTCCACTCCCAGAGGCTTGGTTTCTATTTTCCTCTTCTGTTTGCTCATCATCTTCCACTACCTCTGTGGTGGTGGTTACTGTGGTATTTCTAGTTGTCATTGCGGCAACAGGGTTATATGGTGGCAGCACCTCATATTCCTCTGGGGTGTTTCCTGTTTACCATACATACTTGGTTTATTATATCTGTGCTATCTTCCTCGTCCACTGAATCTACTGCATACGAGGAGCATCCCCCTTGGTCCTCCCCCTCTGATTCCTCTAAGTCATATGCAAATGGTTTCCCTGCCTTCGGCTCTGTGTTAACTGCAGACACAATTGACTTCCTGCCTTGCAGCTGCTGTGTGAGAGAGTGGAGTTTTGCCTGGCATACTTTATGTGAGTCTGACTGCCCCCGTTTTTGTTCTTTAAGCTGAGTGACCAACATTCTCATTCCTGACTTGCTTTCCTCTAGTCTCTGCCTATATTTTTCTTTACTCCGGGCCAAATATTCATTCTGCCATGTGAGGTGACTGACTTGCTCTTTAATTTGCTTCAAATTGTTTGCCAGCATTTTCAGTTTTCCAATTATGGCTCTCCTGTTCCCTGCGGCATAACTCTGCCACCTGGGTTTCCAGAAGTACCTTCTCTGTAGCCAGTGCCTTACCATCGTCCACAGATATTTCCACAGCTTGCCAGAGCAACCACAACATGGCAGAATTTCTTTGCTCCTTTTTGACACTGTACATTGAAACATATTTATCCCATACATCAAAAATCTGTTCTTCAGTTATTGGGGAATTTAAAACCTGATCGGTCCAGGTGCATTTTCCTGAATCATGGATGTATTCTAACAGCTTGGGTAGGATTTTTACCTTCTCCCACTCTCCCACGGGGACCCCTCCCTGCGAATCCGACTTGAACCAAGGCATAATGTTTAGTGCAAATGCTTTCCCTTGGGGCACCAAATTTAGTATTTCCACTGGGAAGGATTGAGCCTGAATTGCACTTTTACCAACACAGCAAACGGGTGTCTGGTTTCAAGTATGCTGCTGTCTGTGTACAGCTGCTGGTAGCTAAGCAACAGAAGTAGACAGGACAGTGATTTTTGGCAAATGTGCCATTTTCATTGGTAAATAGTTAGGGTGATCCCTGCACAAGGCGTCGCCTTGGGAAGCGTGCCTGGTTGCTCTTCCAAGCACAGCCTCCCTCATCCCTGCCATTTTGTGCTGCTGGCTCATCAAATATTTCCCACGATTGTTTAGACTTTGTCTAATACACAGGCCAGCCTCTGTGCGCACTCAGGCATAAGACCTCAGTCTTTATTACTGTGCAATGGTCTCAATACCCCCCCTGCAATGGTCTCAATACCCAATTCTCCACCACTGAAAATAATTAAAAGGGGTTCAGCTGCTTTTCTGCACCCTGGTGAAGCAGGTCCCTTTCAATTTCCGGGATCAAGTGGAAATACTACTGTTTGAGAGGGTGGGGAATTACTCCCTCTTGCTATTTCTAATAATGACTCTTTTGTTCAATCAAATAGACCTTTTATTCAATGAGCAACACAATTTGACATCCCAATTGTTAATTAAGCATTTGCACCTTTAACATATAATCCCTCACCTACCCTGACTACTTCAAATACATACAAAGCATATATTCTTACGTGATCAGAGGTCAACGGTCTGGTTCCAGAAGGAGGGTGGGCAGGGGGCCAAATGAAGCCGAGAGAGAGAGAGCCTAGCTGTAAGGCACATTGCAGGACTTCCTAGGGAGAAGTCCCAAAGAGGGCCAATCACCGAGCTCGTTGGCACCCTGATAAGGGCTAGCGATCGAGTACCGTGAAAGGCAAAGAACTGATCCAGGGACTGGCCTTATATACAGGTTTTCCTTATTGCTTATCCATGTTAAGGAGCTGTTTGCCCTCTACTCCAGTATGTTCCCCTTATGACTTATAGGTTAAAGCCAACACTTTGAATCAGGTCCAGAAGACTGATGGCAGCCAGTGCAGAGATCGGAGCTCCAGGCAGCCCAACCCCACCAGGAGCTGGGCCGCAGCGTTCTGCACCAGCTGCAGCTTCCAAGCCGTCACCATAGGCAGCCCCATGTAAATCATGTTAGAGTAGTCTAATCGAGAGGTAATAAAAGCATGGATGATCGTGGCCAGATACGAAACTGACACCAGCGGCCAAAGCCACCGCACCAGATGTAACTGGCGGAAGGCACCCCTCGCCACAGTCTCCACCTGGAGATTCAGGCAGAGCTGCACATCAAGGAGCACCCCCAGGTTCCAAACCTGGGAAGTCAGTGGAGGACAAACCCCCTCAATTGAGGGGGCTGTCACCTCCATCGACTTACCCACTAACATCACCTCCGTCTTGTCAGGATTCAGTCGCAGTTGATTAGCCCTCATCCAGTCCCCACAGCTGTCAGACGCCGGCTAAGCACTGAGACAGCTGGGCCTGGGTCAGTTGAAAATGAGAGGTACAGCTGGGTGTCATCCGCATACTGATGACACCTCACCCCGTACCCTCTGATCACCTCGCCGAGCGGCTGCATATACACATTGAACAGGAGAGGGGACAAAACAGAACCCTGCGGGACCCCACACGAGAGGTCTCGGTGTGATGAAAAATGATCACCGATCACCACCCGCTGAGTTCTTCCTGTCAGGAATGAGCGGAACCATTCAAGAATGATCCCGCCCACCCCCGCACTGTCCCACAGGCATGTCACCAACATCTGGTGGTCAACAGTATCAAATGCAGCCAACAGATCTAATAGGACTAAAAGGGTCAATCGACCCTTATTCTTAGTTTTCATGGCACAGATCATCGACCAAAGCCACCAGTGCTGTCTCAGTGCCATGCCCCAAACAAAAGCCAGACTGAGAGGGATCCAGATAACTGAGACGATCGAGATGCTCTTGGAGCTGCTGAGCCACTACCCATTCAATAATCTTCCCTAAAAAGGGAAGGTTAGAGACAGGCCGATAGCTGGCAGGGCAGTCAGCATCAAGCAGTGGTTTCTTGAGCAGAGGCCGTACCACCACCTCTTTGAGACAGCTCGGCACTCTGCCCTCCTGTAGGGAGGCATTGGCCACCCCAGCCAGCAATGGCCCTATTGTCTCCTGGCAGCTCTTAATCAGCCAGGATGGGCACGGATCTAATTCGCAAGAAGTGGCTCGAACAGCCCCCAGCACCTCCACCATGTCAGCGAGTGTCACCAACTGAAAGTGATCCCATAAAATCAGACAAGTCAGCGCTTCTACAACCTCTCCCTCCTCCACTGCATTAAGTGTGGCATCGAGGTCTTGGTGAATATGAGCTATTTTCTCCACAAAATAATCAGCAAAAAGGTCACCGCGGGCAGAAGATGACTCAACCCCCGGACTGAGGGAGGTCGGACTGACCAGCCCCCATACCACCCAGAACAGCTCCTCTGGATGGGATCTTGCAGACGCTATGAGGGCAGCAAAGAACTCCCTCTTTGCTGTCTGCATAGCCAAGGCATAGGCTCGTAAACTAGCTCTATGTCTCAATCTGTCGGCTTCAGCTCAGGATCGACGCCACCATCGTTCCAACTGTCGCCCCTCTTGCTTCAGGATCTGCAGTTCCTTGGAGAACCAAGGAGGCCTGCAATGCCGTCACCTGGGCAATGGACGCCTGAGAGACGTTTCATCAATGGCCTCCGTCAGCAAGATGTTCCATAGTTTAACGAGGTTATCGATGAGACAGTCATCAAGGTCAGAAGGTATCTTCCCCAGAGCACCTAGTAACTGCACCGAGTCCATCAGCCTCCAGGGGCGGGCCATCCTAATAGGTTCCGCACCCTTCTGGGGGAAGATGCGTACTAGAAAGGAGGTCTGTAGGAGGTAATGATCCATCCATGACAAGGACACAGTTGTTATCTCCCCCATTAATGGAGCACCCGCCTCAAGGCCAGTGCAGAACATGAGGTCCAAGGTATGTCCTCCAAGATGTATCAGGCCATTGACCCTTTAGGACAGGCCCATGGTTGCCATGGTGGCCATGAACTCATGCTCGGCTCGGCTCCCCTAAGCACTGTGTCCTGTGGGACTGCAACACCACCTCCGACACAGCCTCTGCCAGAGCATGCAGGGAGGCCACTGTACTGGTAGGTGTACGGTATACCAGTAGCACTCCCCAACTGTCCCCTGCCAAATCAAACACAAGGTGGAGATCTTCAGTGCCTACCATGGTCCGCACTGGATACTTCCTCACAGACCACGCCTCCTTAAAAATCATATCTGGTGCTGGACGGAATACCCAGCTGGAACAAGATCAGCCAGGATAGGCCCTGATTCATTGTCCAGCCAGGTTTCCGTAATACACACGAGATCTGCAGTACGGTCAAGGATTTGATAGGAATAGTATCGTATCATCTGCATATAACACGATTTTAATTTGTTGATCATCAAATTGTATCCCATTGATCTCTTTACTTTGTTTTATTGCCAGGGCTAGTGGTTCAAGTCCAATGTTAAATGATAATGGCAATAGGGGATAGCCCTGGCATGTTCCTCTCTGTAGTTCAAATTTGTTAGTTAGATATCCATTTTATAATGAGTTTCAAATTGGGATTCTTATAAATAATTTTCACCCATTCCAGAAATCTTCCTGTTATGCCCATTTGTTCCATGGTTTTAATTAGGAATTGATATTCAAGGTGATCAAAGGCGTTATCTGCAACTAGGGATATTATGGCCACTGTTGTCTTATCTTTCTTTATTTTGTGTAAGACATTGATCACTTTCCTTACATTATCAATGCCCAGACTGCCTGTAATAAATCCTGACTCATTGGGGGATGTCAAGGTCAAGGTCTAAGGTCCCTTGGTTTGGTGCTGCTGATGAATGCGAGGTCTATAGTCAATAAGGCATCAGTGATCCGGGATATGATCCTGGATTGGACTGCAAACCTCGCATGTTTCATGGAGACCTGACTGGATGGAGAGGCAGGTCCGATTCTGGTGGACCTTGTTCCAGCAGGGTATTCCGTGCAACACCAGCCCTGGCTTGGGGGGCAGGGTGGTGGTGTTTATCTGTGGTTTTTAAGGAGTCTTGGACTGCTAGGAGGTATCCGGTGCAGTTAATCCCAGGGATTGAAGCCCTTCATCTTGTGTTTGAGTTGGCCAGGGATAGAATTGGGGTGCTGCTCATGTACATGCTCCTTCCCACCCAGCAGCATCTCTCTCTCTCTAACAGAGCTGGTGTTGGGGGTGGTGTTGCGCTCCCCGAGGACTGTGGTCCAGGGGGGATCACAACATTCATGCTGGCACTGGCCTTATGGGCAGGGCCCCGATTCTTCCGCAGAATTTTTAAAAAAATTCCGCGGGAGTCAGGGGCCAATTCTGCACCTCGGCACGATTTACCATGCGGGGGGGGGCTTGGTTTGCCTCCTCCTCCCCCCGCACTAGTCAAACCTCAGGGCTTCCCCTTCCCAGCTGCCGGGGCTTGCCCTCCCCAGCTGCTGGGGCGTGCTTGACTCCCACCCACCCCAAAAAAAACCCAAAAGGAATTGTCTTACCAGGGACGGCAGCAGCAGCTGCTCCATCCAGCGCGCTCGTACTTCCTGCTCGTACTTCCTGGCCCCTCCCGATGGGGCCTCTCAGGGCGACGCAGCCAGATGACGTCATCCGGCTGCGTCGCCCTGAGAGGCCCCGTCGGGAGGGACCAGGAAGTACGAGCAGGAAGTACGAGTGCGCTGGACGGAGCAGCTGCTGCTGCCGTCCCTGGTAAGTTTATTAATTATCTAAAGGGGGTGCCTCCCCCCCTGGCAACTGGGGAGGCTGGGGAGGGGAAGCCCCGAGGGTTTTTTCATTCCCCTCCCCTCATGGAATCTCCTGCCCCGCGTCCCCGCAGCGCAGGCTGGAAATTCTGCGCTGGGGTAAGCGGGGCAGGAGATTCCGCGGGGGGAGGGGAATTCCGCTGGAAATCTGCGATTCACAGACCCGCGTTTCCCTCGGGGCCCTGCTTATGGGGGCAGAGCGTGAGTTCGTGGATGCCATGGCAACCATGGGCCTGTCCCAGATGGTTAGTGGCCCTACACATGGGAGGGGCATGTGCTCGACCTGGTGTTCTGTTCCAGCCTTGAGGCAGGCGATCCGGAAGTGGGGGAAGTGAGCTCTATGCCCTTGTCATGGACGGATCATTACCTCCTGCAGACCAGGCTCCTAGTGCATGGTAGTCCCCAGAAAGAGGAAGGACCTATTAAGGTTGATCCACCCCCAGAGGCTGATGGAATCACAGCGGGCCCAGGAAGCCCTGATGGAGGTGTCCTGAGACCTGGAAGGCTGCTCAGTTGATTACCTTGTTTTAGCTTGAAACACCTTGCTGGGTGAGGTCATTGATCGGGTGGCTACAAGGCGTCCATTCCCGCTGCTTCATCATCGTAGAGCTCCTTGGTTTACTGAGGAGTTGCGGTGTCTGAAGTGGGAAGGGCAGCAGTCAGAGCGCCGCTGGTGCCGCTTTTGTGCTGAATTCGATCGGCTGCAGCATCGGACCAATATGTGGTCCTATGTTGTGGCCATGAGGATGGCAAAGAAGGAATTCTTTGCCATCATCATAGCGGTTGTGAAGTCACGTCCAGCGAACCTTTTCCGGGTGGTGAGGGGGCTGGTCAGTCCAACCTCCCTCCGTCTGGAGGGGGGTTTCCCAAGCCTGCTGTGTGGAGTTTGTAAACTGCTTCGCAGATAAGATTGTTCGGATCCAGCACGATTTCGGGGCCAGGATTGATGCAGAAGGAGGAGAGCTGAGGGTTATGGATGCCCCATTCGGTCCATCTTTGTGGGATCAGTGTCAGGAAGTGACGCCGGCCAATGCTGAGGGGGTTCTGGGATCTGTTAAGGCCACCATTTGTGAATTAGATCCTTGCCTTATTATTATTATTATTATTAACAAACATTTATATAGCGCCAGCAGTGTACCTGGCACTTTACAAAGTAATAAAATAGACAGGGTCCCTGCCCCTAGGGCTTACAATCTGAGAGACAGGAGCTGGGGGAGAGACTTAGGAAGGGGAACAGAGGGAGAGACAAGGGGTCTAACATTCATGAAGATGCGAGGTCTCAAGTGCACGTACTTGGCTTGGTTACGATGAGAATGACAGCAGGCAGGTCCATGTTGCAAGGATAAGGGTAAACCGATCGTAGGTATAGGAATAGTGGCTCAGCAGGATAAAGAGTCAGACAGAGCAGAGCGAAAGAGGTGAGTTTTAAGGAGAGATTTGAAGGTATGAAGGGAGGGGGCAAGGCGGATGTGGACAGGGAGGGAGTTCCAGGCATGGGGGGCAGCAAGTGAGAAGGGACGAAGGCGCTTAGGGGAGCAGGGAAGGCGTGGAAGGGTGAGAGAAGGGACAGAGGAGGAGCGAAGTGCACGGGCTGGAGTATGGAGGGCGATAAGTGCAGAGAGGTAGGGGGGAGCAAGGTTGTGAAGAGCTTTATAGGTGAAGACTAGGAGCTTGTGCAGGATTCGTTCAGGAAGGGGAAGCCAGTGAAGCGAAGAGAGGAGGGGCTGCACATGGTCGAAGCGACTGGCGAGGTAGATGACCCTGGCAGCAGAGTTTTGGACAGAGATGAGGGGAGAAAGGTGAGACCGGGGAAGGCCAGTGAGAAGGAGGTTACAGTAATCGAGGCGAGAGATGACCAGAGCATGAACAAGAGTTTTGGCAGACGAGACAGAGAGAAAAGGGCGAATCTTAGCAATGTTATGGAGGGAGAAGCGACAGGATTTAGCAACAGAGTCAATGTAGGGTTTAAAAGAAAGGGCTGAGTCAAAGATGAAGCCTAGGCTACGGGCTTGGGGGACAGGCAGGATGGTGACTCCATCAATAGTTATTGACAGTGAGGAAGGAGAGGAAGGATGAGGGGGGAAGATAAGGAGTTCAGTTTTAGCCATGTTGAGTTTGAGTTGACGTTGAGACATCCAGGTAGAGATGTCAGAGAGACAGTTGATGAGACGAGCTTGAACAGAGGGAGAGAGAGAGGGAGTAGAGAGATAGAGTTGAGTGTCATCAGCATAGAGGTGGTATTGGAAGCCATGGGAGGCAATGAGTTTGCCTAAGGATGAGGTATAGATCGAGAAGAGGAGAGGGCCAAGAACAGAGCCTTGAGGAACACCAACTGAGAGGGGGAAGGAGGAGGAGGTGGAGTTGGAGAGAGACACATTAAAGGAGCGGTCAGAGAGGTAGGAGGAGAACCAGTTATGGACAGAGCCACAAAAGCCAAGGGAGTGAAGGGAATCCAGCAAGAGTGAGTGGTCAACAGTATCGAAGGCAGCAGAGAGATCAAGGAGGACAAGAATGGAATAGAGACGTTTAGATTTAGCCACCAGAAGATCGTTGGTGATCTTAGCGAGAGCAGTTTCAGTAGAATGAAGGGGGCGGAAGCCAGATTGGAGGGGGTCAAGGGAGGAGTTGGAGGATAGGAAGTCAAGGCAGCGGGAGTAGACAACACGTTCAAGCAGCTTGGAAGCAAAAGGAAGGAGTGAGACAGGACGATAGCTAGAAGGGTCAGAGGGGTCAAGAGTGGACTTTTTGAGAATAGGAGAGACTGTGGCATGTTTGAAGGCAGAAGGGAAAGAGCCAGTAGAGAGGGAGAGGTTGATGATGTGCAGGAAGGAAGGGGCGACAGTGGGAGTAATGGAGGTGAGGAGGCGGGAAGGAATGGGATCAAGGGGGCAAGTGGAAGGGTTGGAGGAGGAGAGCAGAGAGGAGATTTCCTTAAGGGAGGCAGGGGAGAAGGAGGACATGAGAGAAGGAGGGGGTGAAAGCCTCCAGGGAGACTTTGGGACCGGTGCTGGAGGGAGTGATCAACGCCTCCCTTTGGGATGCCGGACTGCCTCAAGGAGGCGATGGTGCGGCCCCTGCTTAAAAAACCATCATTGGATGTTGGCTCACTCACTCACTACCGGCCTGTCTCTAACCTTCCCTAAAAAGGGAAACTTGGTGAAAAGGGTCCAGAAAGCCGATGCTATCTAGATGGTCCTGGAACTGCTGGGCCACCATCCGTTCAATAACCTTCCCTAAAAAGGGAAGGTTATTGAATGGATGGTGGCCCAGCAGTTCCAGGACCATCTAGATAGCATCGGCTTTCTGGACCCTTTTCAATCAGGTTTTCGTCCAGGATATGGCACCGAGACTGCGTTGGTGGCCTTGGTAGACAACTTCCGCCAATAGATGGATTTAGGATATTCAACATTTTTGGTCCTATTGGATCTCTCAGCAGCATTTGATACGGTGGACCATGGGTTGCTTTTGAGATGGTTGTGGACCCTGGGGGAGGTGGGCGGGACTGTCTTAGGATGGTTCCAATCATTCCTCTTGGGAAGAAGCCAGTGGGTGGTACTGGGGGAAGAAACATCTAGCCTCTGAGATCTCACTTGTGGCATACTACAAGATTTGATCCTGTCTACATTGTTATTTAACATCTATATGCAACCCCTGGGTGAGGACATGAGATGGTTTGGTGTGTTTCCATCAGTATGCTGATGACACTCACCTGTACCTCTCTTTTTCAATGGACCCAGGTTCTGCAGTCTTGGTGCTTTCCCAGCGCTTGTCAGCAGTGAGTGACTGGATGAGGCTGAGCAAACTGAAGCTGAACCCTGATAAGATGGAGGTGATGTGGTGGGTAGGGCAGCGGAGACAAGGGTCCCCCTTGTGGAGGGAATCCGCCCCATGCTGGCCCCACAGGTGTGGATTTTGGGGGTCCTGTTGGACCCTGGCCTCTGCTTGGATTGTCAGGTGGAGATGGTGGCAAAGGGAGCCTTTTGCCAATTACATCTTCTGCGTAGGATCCAGCCATATCTTTCAAACTCCAACCTGGCCATCCTCATCCATGCATTCATCACCTCAAGGCTAGATTACTGCAATGCGCTCTACATGGGGCTGCCCTTGGTGACAACTCGGAAGCTGCAGCTGGTGCAGAATGTGGCTGCCCGTCTCCTAACAAGGGCGGACCGTAGGGAGCACATTACACCAGTGCTCCGGCTCTGCGCTGGCTGCCTATAGCGTTCCGGGACCAATTCAAGGTGCTGGTTTTGACTTTTAAAGTCCTACACGGTCTGGGCCCCTCCTAACTGAGTGACCACCTCACTCTCTGGGCCCTGGAGTGACCTCTGCGATCTGCTGGGGACACCTTCCTGGAGGTCCCCCGGGTGAACCAGGGGGCCACAAAGGAGAAGGCATTCTTGGTGGTCGCGCTGCAGCTGTGGAACTCCCTCCCAGAGGAAGCTGGCCAGCTCCCAGCCTGTTGGCCTTTCATCGGGCCTGTAAGACCTAGCTGTTTGTCTGGGAGTGGGGGGGGGGGGAGGCAAGGAGGGGAATGGGTGTTTGCCAGTGGCTTTTACTTCTTTTATGGTTTGTTTTGTATTGTTTAAGTAACCCTTTTGTATATTATGGATTGTTTTAATTGTTTTTAACTGTATTTGTGAGCCGCCCCAAGCTGCCATTCGGCTGGAGGGAGCAGGATATAAATTATTAAATAAATAAATAAAATAAATAACAATTATTTGATACAATCTTGTAGTCTACTTGTCATGATTTTTGTAAATATTTTAGATCCGAATTTAGCAGGGAGATTGGGCAGGAGCCTGAGCATTCTTCCAGGTTTTGTTCTGGTTTAGGGCATAGGGCAATGTTTGCTTCATATACGGCGGGAGCTAAGGCATTATATTCTCTTTCTAAAAGTGGTGATAATTCTGCATAAATCTTGTGAAATTCAGGGGAATAACCATCTGGGCCAGGGGCTTTGTTGTTGGGGAGATCTTTAATCGTGTTCTCTATCTCTTCTATGGAGATTTAAGTAGGCTAAATGTGATTCTTTAATTTTTGGTAGTGTTAATTTGTCCAGAAATTCTATAGTAGCTTGTTCAGAGGGCTGTATTGACTGATACAGCTTGGAGTAGAACTGCACGAATCTCTCTTTCATGTCATTACCTTTTACATTAATTAATCCTGTTTTGTCTCTAATGTGGAAGATATACTTTTTTCTTTTCTTTTTTTCACCAGTCATGCCAACATTTTGTCTGGCTTGTTTCCACGTTCAAAATAAAATTGTCTGGTGAATCTTAACTTTTTAATTATCTTTTCTGTTTCCATGGATTCGATCGGTCCCCTTATCTCCATTATTTTTTCCCCTATTTTTTTTCCGTTGTTTTAGTTTTTTGTACATTTTGTAGGGCTACTAATTTTAGTTGTAATTCATTCATCTCTCTTCTTTTTTCTTTCCATTTATAGGAGGCTGCTGGGATGTAGGAGCCCCTGATGAAGACTTTCATAGCTTCCCATAGCATTATTGGGGAGATGTCAGGCTGATGGTTGTTTTTGAAATATTCTTTTAAGTGTTTTTGTATTTTTTTCTTTATTGTGGAATCCATTAAAATTGTTTTATTACTTGACCAATGATTTTTTTGTCTATTGATTCTGTTACTTTTTGTTAATTTTACCCAGATGGCATTGTAATCTGTGAATGTGGTTTGTATTATTTGGTTATGAAAGCAAGTATTAAACTGTTCTTTTTCAATTACTATGCTGTCTATTAATGAATAGGTCAAATGTTTCTTTGAATAGAAAGAATACTCTCTCCTTACAGGGTTCTGTGTCCTCCAGACACTTATCCAATCCTCTTTTTCAATTAAGTTCATAATTTTTACATGGACTTTTTTTAGTTTTGATGGGTTTGATTTATCCAGTGTTGATAAAGGGAAGTTGAAATCTTCACACAGAATTAGTCTGCCCACAGTTTCTTTTTTAATAATTGGTATAATTTCTTTGAAAAAGGTCAGAGTATTGTGGTTTGGGGCATGTATACATGCAATCGTGTAGGTTATGTCCTCTGTTACCCACTATAATAAGGTATCTGCCTTCTTTGTCTCTTAATTGTTTGAGGCATTTAAAATTAAGTGAATTGGCTATACCGATAAGTACTCCAGCTTTCTTACTTTTGGCATTAGCAAAGTATATGTCACTGAATCTTTTAGTTTTCAGTCTGAAATTGGCCTTTCATAGTAGGTGGGTCTTTTGTCCTGCTATTATGTGTATTTTGTTATGCATAACTAATTGCCAAAATTTGCACCTTTTTATGGGGCAATTCAGACCCTTTGTATAGACTGTACAAATAAATTCAGCCATATTTATTTTTGTTCTTGTAATGATTTTTCTTAATTTGGTTATCCCTTTTTGTCTTATGTTCAATGTTAAGGAACTCCTTGGACCCCATTTCATCCAATAGATCTTCCCCATTGCTCTGCCCATCTGTACAAATTTTTAATTTGCCCATGTTCTGCCTCCTGTACCAAAGATATTTAAAACAAACACAAAAACTAATGACAACAATACACATAAAAACCTTTAAACAATTTAACCAATTAAGGGTGAAAATTACCCGGGGTGGGGGCAGGTAATGACTAGAATTCGCACTGAGTTCAGGTACTATGCTGCCGGTCCAGCCCGAGTCAATTTAATTAATCTGTTATAAATTTTGTTTTTGTTTAGTCTATTAGTTGCATTAACTATGAATTTTTATAACAGTTCCATTAGTAACCTTCACATCATAACTTAACTGAGCTGTCAGCTTTCATTTATACATTCACAGATATAACCATTATCTAGTAAACTTTAATTTATATGGGATTGCCATCTAGTGGCTTAAATTGGTTATTCATAAATCTTTTTAAGAGACTTAAATACATAACCCAACCCAAACATAGGCCACTTTCAGACATCCCCCCCTCCCCCCCCCCTCGCATATTCTGGCTACGGAGGGGGAATGCACAGCCAGAATATGTGTGGGGAACGACCGGTCTGAAAGCCGCCCCCCCGCCCCCCAGCTTTGCTGGCAGACATGCGCAGGGATGCAGAGTTCGATTTCCTGCTCACCCCACGTGGGTGGGCAGTCCGTGGCCAACCCATTCAGTGCACATGGACCCCCTCCCTAGCCGTATTCATTTAAAATTTGCCATAAACTGACAGTGGGTGAAAACAGACATGCACCTTAACTCTGCTTTACCACCACTTTAACACTTCTTAATTCTTATGCATGTTGCAAGACTGACTGCATAGGATGCCAATACAGCCCTGCAGCATGCATAAGAAATGTTTAAGTGGTGTTAAAGGTGGAATTACGTGCACATCTGTTTTCATCCTATGTTAGATGATGCTGAGATACCAGAGGGAAGTAGCACTAGTGAGGACTGACATTTGTGTCAAAGACAGAAGCTGAAGATAATTGTACAGCATTTCATCACTTCATCACCATCTTACTTCAGTGTACGACTTTTGTATTTTGTATGAACACATACAGATAGATCTTCAATCGCTGTTTGGATTATTTCCCAAATTTCCAGACACATACCATGTGTGAATGAAAAAACAAAACAACAGTAGTTTTTTTCTTTTATAATGCTTCAGTTTATTAAGATATTTGCCATATAGCTGTGGTTCTACAAGCTAGAATGCCAGAAACAACACACTCCTACATACTTTTATATATACTAGAGAAAACCATAGCCTCATGATGAGTTACCCAGAAGGGTTTTCCCTTTCCTCAATTGTTCTTTAGAAGAGGAATAGATAATTACATTTTAAAGTTCAAAACTGAAATTAGGCAATATTCTAGAATTGGTTGAAAACCTTAAAAAGGAAATGAAATTGCTTTGTAAAACTGCAAAGATCAGAAGTCTCCTGTTCAGAGTAGTCTCAGTGCTGCACATAACCAGACATAGTGAATTTCTTTTTTAAAAAAAACAACCTAAAAGGAACATTGCCAGGAAATATGTCAGGAAAGGAAAGATTCCCGCAGCAGTATTAACTTTCTGCAGTAGTAAGAAAGATGGTAGGAGCTTTGCCCATCTTTTTGCATCTATTGACTGAGTGATTATTTTATACTCATCTTACTGTTCAGTAGGAAGGCCTGGTCTTTAGGAATCTAGCATCTAGAAGGGTGCTCTTTCTCAGAACCTAACTGGATAGGAGTTTTTTTAAAAGACGAGTAAGTCTGTTGAAGAAGGAAACAGTAGACAAGGTAGGGCTTCCGATTCTAGAAGCAAACATCGTCATGACTCTAAGTAAGAATAGACCCAATACCACAATGATGTGGGAAAGTACCTTTCCACCCATAACTATGCAGGGCTTTGCATGAAAGGGTGTAAGAAAAAGAGATAAAATGAAAAGAGGAGATATTTCTGTCACTATTTCAGTATTCCAGTTCTATTTGTCTCTGGCGATCAAACATTTTCCCTTACTCGGGGGTGGAGAATTTACCAAAGAGAACAATGCTGCTGGTGGATTTTTGTTTTACAAAGAAGAGGAATTGATGATCAGCCACAAAACTTGTAGCGACTGCATATGACCTTCTACCAACCCTGTCCGCACGGGAAGGTTCTGGCTCACCACCCTCCTCGTCAACCTCTAGGAAAGCATCATGGACAATCTGATTAACATACAGGCCTTGTGTTTTGCTTATGGAACTTAAATCAGCTTTTTTGGGATCAAACACATCCTTCAGCCCCAAAGCTTCTAA
The DNA here is from genome assembly GCA_003113815.1 of Sphenodon punctatus. Classification (NCBI taxonomy): domain Eukaryota; kingdom Metazoa; phylum Chordata; class Lepidosauria; order Sphenodontia; family Sphenodontidae; genus Sphenodon; species Sphenodon punctatus. The sequence continues at coordinate 18,219 of QEPC01011690.1, forward strand.
ATATGCATTGGCTTGACAGCTCTTTTCCATCTTGATCCGGGGGATGTGCACCTCCACTTCTCCAGCCGTCAGATGTGTGTCACTGGTCCAGTCTAGTAACTTCTCATAGGTAATATCCTTTTCCAGCTACAGGAACAAGTTGACAAGCATTAAGAGTCATGCCAGCTGGCTAGAGATATCTGAGGATAGCTGGAGAAAACCATTTTGATTCACAAATCAATAATCCTCTTTGGCACGTAGATGAGGAGTCTCACAATGAAACAACAGGATTAATAGCATGTAATGCTCTAAATATTTACAAACATCATTTTGATCAGTGTTCAAAGAAGAATCTAAATGATGTGCTATACCCAGACTGCAATCCTCAGCACACTACCTTGTGCATATGCCCATACGCTGCAATGGTGTTTACTCACAAGTAAGTGTGGTTAGGATTGGAGCCTCACTGTATAGATCTAATACCTGGTTCAGCAGCAACAATCAAACATTCAGCTTCTAACTCCAAAGCAGAGACCTGTAGCATTTGAGCAGAAATGATAAGTTTTATAGGAGTAGGACTGGCCTTAGAATATGTGGGACACGGGGCAAAAATAAAATGCACCCTCCATAACCCCACCCCTTTAGCCCCTTCCTGGAGGGCCCTGCTCCTCCACTCTAGCAGGTCAGGAAATGAGGGAGGAAGGGGGAGAGGGCCTCACAGGAAGAGGGAGAGAGCCCCACAGAAATAGCCTATCATGGGGTCTCAGGAGCACTGGCCTCCCTGCGAGGCCCCCTCCAACCACAGGGCCGGAGTCATGGCCCCTACTGTTCTGTGTAGGAGTAACAATTAAGGACCCCTGTGAATTTTCAAGTATGTTAGAAATAATTTCTGTGTATTTTGTGGTGGTTTTTTTTCTAATTTAGGATAATGTTTCTAAAAGTTCTTCAGTAGCAAAAAATACATACTGACTGAGCTCATATTGTCACAGAGTTAAATGAATGGTTCCTAGTTTCTTTGAGGGAGGGTAAGGAACAGCAAAAGAAACAGAAACCAAACTCAGAGCAAGTCCTAGGATTTAATTAGTGCTGTGCATCAGGGTCAAGTATTTGTATTTGTATCTGTATTTGTAATACACAGGTCTAGTATTTGTATTTCGAATGCGGAACCCCAAAAGGTCTTTTTTTGCATTTATTTGTATTTTGTTGACACCCAAATGCACTGGCCTTGATTTAATGTTTGGTGTACCATCTACATTTTAGCCAAGGAAAGAAAAGGCAATGTGGATATTTGGGGCCAATATTATCTTAGCACATGACCGGAGGTGCACACAGAGACTAGTAGGGTTCAGATATCTATTAAAGAGCCATTAAAACTATGACTAATCACAGTGCAATAGAATACAAAATATACCTGTTGAAGTACACAGGGGTTGTTGCTGGTTGGTAACAGTATGAAGAAACTCAGGTCCTTATTTCTGTAGGGGAGCTCAAGTATCTGCACTGGAAATTCCTTCACTGTGGCTGTTTTATACTGGCCTTTCTGGTACATCATCTGCACGGGTCTGCTTTCCTTCTGCATGAGATGGGAAAGATTCAGGTAATGGGAAACATGAAACACTTGCTCCCATGTGAAAACTTTTCCTTTCTATTTATTCTTGAGTGGGAACCCAATGTTGAAGTGGGCCAGGTTATCTTTTTATAAGAAGGGGTTAGAGTCATCTGGAGACCTCCTCAAAATGTCTTCACCAGTGCTATTTATTCTCTGCCTTCCCCTCCAGGAACAGAAGTTACAGAAACTATTTGAAATAGTCAACAAAAGGGGGAGGGGGTTTAGTTAAAAAATGAGATACAGTGGCATATCGAAGTCAGTCATTACAAGTTTGCGATCAAAACATTTTCCTCTGGAGCTGACATGTAGACTGTGTCCAAAAAATGGTAAGGGATACACTTACAAAAGTGTGATGGTGATTTCTCCATATTTGGGCGAACAAAGGAAGAAGGCACAAAATGCCTCTGTGTCTTAAATTCCTTTTCAGGGGCTAGGAACAGTCATAGTCCTTGCTATCCTTTGTGCAAAGACTTGTCAAGGCTACACAGCCTGACAGTGCAAGCAAACCCAAAGGGGTGAAGAGAAAAGAGGGTTGCATGCTGACCATCCCCACTCTTGCTAACATAGCGGACCATTCACAGAAGGGAACAGAGGTTTACTCTGCACTAGGATGCTTAAGAAGGCATAATGCCAATTTGGGACATGATACAGCTAGGACATGTCACTTCCAATCCTCCAAGACAGATCTGTAACCAAAAATATATTCAACTCCTTATATACCTGCCTTTGTTTCTAGGAGCCATAAAAATTATTTGAACAATGGTTACTAATGAACAATGGTTACTATATTCCTGGAATCTACCTCATTCACGTAAAACTGCTCTTCTTTGGTGAATTCTTTGTCAAATCTCACACCCCACTGTCCTTTGAAGTAGAGGGCATTCACCAGCACCAACTTGGTAGGGAAATCAATGCTGTCCACAGGAAGGAGGTCCTTGATTTTACCTGAAAAAGAGTTGATACAATATGTTTGGCTGTATGTTTCTTGAAGATGAACTGACAGGCTTGGGAGATATGACAGATCTCTATTTACCACATAAGAACATTGAACTTAAGAACATAAGAAATGCCATACTGGGTCAGACCAATGGTCCATTGAGCCCAGCATTCTGTCTCCAACAATGGCCAATCTCTGACGCTTCAGAGAAGAACCTAACTGAATTCCCTGTTGTTCACTCACAGCTCCTGATACAGATTTTGTCCTCCTACTTCAGTAATAGCCATTAATCGATACACCCTCCAAGAACTTATCTAATCCTTTTTTTAAACCTACCTATGCTACTGGCTTTGACCACATTCACTGGCAATAAATTCCACAAGTTAATGGTGCATTGAGTAAAAAAATACTTTCTTTAATTTATTTTAGATCTGCTACCAGTTAGTTTCATGTAGCATCCCTTAGCTCTAGTACTTATTTCAGATTGTAAATAACAACTCCCTCTTTACTCATTCTACACCACCCATGATTTTATAAACTTGTACCATATCTCCCCTCAGTTGTCTCTTCTCCAAGCTAAAGAGCCCTGGCGTGCACAGAGCCCAGTACAGAGAAGGTACAGCGTACAGAGGTACTTCAGGCTTCTCCACACTAAACTCAATTACCTCAGAAGAACTAAATAGGAAAGTCCTCCAGATTTAGAGACACTTGTAGACTTTTCATTACCAACTCTATTGATTACATATCAAGAAGGAGCAGCCAGGAGATAAGATGTTGTTCATACCATGTGTAACGACTTCAACCCACAAGTTTATCAGTTTTCTGGTTTCTTTTGGAGCACTGTGAAAATCAACTCCTTCCACTTCTGTCAGATACTGTTTCAGTGCCCAATACAAGTAATGCTGCCCAATAGGAAAGACATCATTAGAACCGAGCATAAACAAATTCATCAGCATAACTCTTCTGCATACTTTTTGAGGTAGAAACCCTCTATTCATCTACATCTGGGAAACAGAATGTTTTAAGTAACAAGAACCCTACAGCCACATAGGCTCAAAAACAAACCATACACAAACATTACAAGAATATGAGAAATCAAGCTGGACAAAATCTTAAATGTCAGAAAGTGTTTCTGACACCATGTGTCTGTTTTTAATTCTGCAAGGTCTACAGCTATGATCATCATAACCGCACAAACTGTCCCATCCACACAAACTCTAATCATTTCATTGGTACTTGTGCTAGTGCACAGCGCAACTTTGAGGCTTGGGGCTGAGCAAAAGTATATTCTTATCCAGAGCAGCAGCAGCATAGTCTAACAGGAGAACGTGCTGAGCATGTTCGGCAGTGTGGATTGCACAGGTGTTGAGGGTGATGAAGAAGGGGCTCCAAAATTGCTTTAGTTCATTTTCCAAAGCAGCCAAACTGTGACTCTTTTATCCCAAGGTAATAGTCTTGTGTCTGAGGAGCATGCAGGGACATGGAATACCTGAAATCAGTTCTGGGCTGTCTGTCACAAACTCACAATAGGTGAGTGAGTCCAAACTAACTTAGGATGCAATCCTCCATCCTTATAGTCAACTGGAATTTTACCATTGATTTCAGTGGGTGAAAGATTGTGCCGTTAGGGTAAACATTTCAATTGTATGAAGAATATCCACAAACATGGAAACTGCCAAAATCTTGTATGCCACTACTTATGTGGAAAAGGTGCATCTAAGAGTTAGTAATTATTCTTCAGGTGTTACCCCAACATGTGTCTACTATGCATGTGTCCTAGTTCTTTATATATCAGTGAATCTGACTTGCAGATAAAGTTTTAGCCTGGAGTTTTAGGAGTCATTCCTAGCTGGAGTCAGATGAGCCTTTTTGAAGATGTGTGGCAATTCTGGGCTCGTGGTATGCAATCTATATATCAGAGGTTAAAAGCGCAGCCCTGGGATATGTGACCATAACTTCCAGAGCAGTCAGCAGGAAGTCAGCCCACTTATGCTATGGGTCAGTCAGGCCAACACAGTCACGGCCATGGGCTCCATGTAATGTAATGAGACAACAGAGACAATAACGTGGACCAGAATCAAGCTTACCTGAAGGAAGTCAAAAGTATTGTCTCCATACAGGCGGTTGGCGATACTCAGCTCATAGTATATGCTGGGTTGTTTGAGTGCTGCGAGGATGTTGTGGAACTGGGAATGGATCCCTTCAGGTGTATCGCATTCAGGTTCAGGAACCTTCACCTGACAAGATAGATGTTCCCTTATTTCTTATGGCAGAAGTCTGAGAGTGTCCAAACATTGCTTATGTTTTTATTGATCTACCAGCTAACCATGCAGAAATAATTAAATTTCAGCTCACAGGACACTAGCACCCAGAAACAGCCAGCATTTATGCAGCAAGATCAGGGCCTTCTCAGCCTGGACCCTAGGGACTAAAACCCAATCTAGCCATGCATTTCTTTGTCCCAGGCACCCATCCCACACAAAAGCAAAGCCCAGGCAAGGAGGCACAACCACAAGCAGAGAGACTGATAAGGATGCAAGAAAATTGATTGGGGGAAGGGCAGATGAGCCAGCAACCACACCCCAAACCCAGGGGTTAATAAGAGCTGAGCTGCCTGAGAGCCCCTGGCATAGGGTAGGGCAACCCCTAGGTCTGTGTGAAAGACAGGCGTGGGAAGCAGGGGCAAACAAACAGCATTGCAACAAGATCAGCTAGGGTAGCCAGATATGAAAATGTTAGAGGACACTTATGAGAAATACAGGTTGCAGGGCTGCATTGGCCCCAACTAGCCCCCATTAATTTGCATGATGATAATGATCTGACTGACTCAGGGGCCAGGTCACAGCCCTCAAAGACTGTTCTAATGGAAGCTTCTAATGAAAATAGAAATGAAAATGAATAAAATGAAAATAAAATGAAAATATGATCCATATTTATTATTATTAAAACCTTGAGATGAGAACTGCTACCTGAGCACTAAGTATGGTTGGAAGCTTAGTTTGAGGAAGCTTCTAATGGAAACTATGCCCATCACTTTGTAAGTGTCATAAGGAAGGCAAACAAAATTCATTAGGATTTCATGAGCAAGATATAGTCTGCTGTGTGGCAAAGGCCACCCAAAGTCACATCAGTGCAGTTGAACATGTTTTCTGGGTCTCATTTGCACACACAAAAATTATGGTAGTAGCTCATATAAACTGCACACCCAAGTGGTCTTTTGTGAATATGTTTTGCGACACCTGCTCTCACAAATGAGCCATGCACTTGCACAAAGATTTGAATGAAAAATCTGACCCAAATTCTTGCCTTCTTTTTATGTTTCATCCTTCTGCTCACATTTTCCCACAGATATTAAATATTTTTCCAGCTCTACTAATATAATTATAGATGATGCCACCCAAGCAGCAGACTCTAAATCCGCATCAAACCCAGCAACATTTCCCAAATGTATTCTCTAGTCTGATACAGTACTGGCTCAGGGGAAGAAGAAGGTTCTGGCTTCTCATTTCGCCTGCTTGGTGCAGTGGCAGAAGAAGGCTCATGAGGTGCTGAATCAGAAACGACTCCGGGCACTTGTCTTCCACGGTCTTTATCTTCATCCACATGGTACACCTGAAAGGGAATTGGGACACTGTTGCAGTCATAAGTAACAAAGAAACAGCACATGTGATTTTTCACAATGGAATAAAGAAGAAAGTTCATTCAAAAACATAGTGTGATGTTATCTTAGAGATTCTGGTCTTCCAAGGTTCCTAGAGTGGACTGCCTTCACAAGGAAGCTCCTGCTTTCTTCTTCTTCTTCTCCCCCCACATATGTTCACTCCATGCTTTGCTAAACAAACTGCTGGTGTGTGCACACACCCTGTCTTCCACCAGGAAAGCATGTGGGGGAGAAGGGGAGATTTTAGGATAGTTTTTAATGCACTAATGAAAGGAACTACAGCAAGGATGGCCATGGAAGTGCCTGTGTAGCAGTGAACAGAACAAAGCTCAGAAACCCCTGGTGATTCACCTTTTTATGCTCTAGTTCCCTCATCAATAAAATGGACATGTTAATCTTTTTCCATAAAAACCTTTGCAGGAAAGTAGTACATGTAAACTAACTGTAAGTATGAAATCTATGGGCATTTTCAGACCGGATACTCTCCACTCACCACCTACCCATTATACATGTTGCAGGGCTGCAGTGTTGCCCTATAGGTGCCCTGTAATATGTATAGTGGGTGGGAGGTGCGGTGGAGGGTGGAAAGTGTCTTGTTTGAAAATGTCCTAATTGAGGGAAACAACTACTAGAGAGTACACCTGTTGCTTTTACATTTTGCTGTGCATATATTGGAAGCCAAATCCATTGCTGCACAGCCAAATATATCTTTTTCCTGTAATTCTAATTCACAGTCAAATCTGCACAGTTGCAAATACTTTATTTGTGTCTAGTTTGCACATGCACAAAATTATAGCAACAGCAAGAAATCAATAAGAAATCAAATGTCTCAGTGCGGCAGGTTAATAGGGCTCTTGGCCCTTTAAAAGAGTGAGCACCAGTAGAAGAGTAGCACTAGCAGAACTGCAGGCACTGATAGGAATAGTGAACTGTGCCAGACAGGAAGCAGCTGGGGAAGTGGGTGTGGCAGGAGCCAGCCCTGAACCATAAAGATTGAGCCAGCTCAAGAAGAGTCTGTTGCAAGACTCACACATGGTGATTTAAGAAGTTATGGCCTCCCGAATTGACCGTGGTGTGGTGTGGTTCGGACCACGGGCGGGGGTCAAGGGGTGGGCGAACAGACGTTCCCCCCTTCCACCCCACCCGTGGGGAACGGGACACCATGGCCTGCGGTCAATTCGGGCGGCCATAACATCTGTTGGCTCACCCAACCGTGGAGGGGGCGGGGCCATGTGGCGTTGCGTGCGGCCGCACGGCCCCTCCCCCTGCACGCCGCCGTCGGCCCACCCCCCCAGCGTGACGGGCAGGAAGTTGGATGCGTCTAATTTAAAAACACCCTAAATGTGGGTAAAAATCCCCAGCTCCACTCTGTGCTCCAACAGAATACCGAATAACGTGGAAGATGGATTCTCCGTCTGACATAGTCAACCGGTGTTGATGTTCTGGGTGTTCCAGGTTCCCCCAGATGAAGCACCTAGAAGAGAATTGTAACATTGCCATAGTCTTAGGTAACACAGATACAGTACATTGATACAGAAAACTCAGGAGACATTTTCCTAATGGACATCAGAATTTCTATTTTGGCAAGTTTTCCCAACTCTTATCACTAGCCAATCCACCATGGTCACAATCAATAAAACACTTGATAAGGCCAAAGTTTTTAAAGTATTACTTAAAATTTCTGGGAAGAGGACCAATTCATATCTATGCTCCTTTACTGTGGATTTGTCTTGTTCTTTCTTTCTAGAGCATACAGTCTGTTCTACCTCTTAAGATCTGACTTCAATAAGGTAAGAAATTCAACAGGACTCCACCTGTGCGGAGGCTACTATGATAATGGGTTATCAAGGGCTTGGTTTTTAAAACTTATATTTTGAAGAAAGAAAAAAGAAAAAACTTTCAAATCCACATTTAAATAAAAGGAGTTTTTGTAACTTGAATTACTCTGTAACTGACAAGCATGGTTCCTGATCCTTTTACATCTGCCTTTAATGGTTTGCAGACCGAGCTTGAAAAGCTATCCTCCTACTTTTATTACATCATGGAAAAAATGGTAATACATTTTAAACCTAACTTCCATGGAATCCAGTTGTGACACGTTTTAACCAGAACACACTCCCCACAAAAAAAAAAATATTACTCATGCAAGGTCATGTGATGTAAAGGTGTTGTGAAACTTTGTCTTTTACTTGTTTGATTAATCATATAAATGAATAATTTATTGATTAATCATATAAATGAACATTTATTCAATGCTTAAATTGAAACACTGCAGCATAAATTAATCTGATACACTCCTAACATTATTTGCAACACGATGAATAAATCTTCTCTTTGAGACACATTTCATTATATCCTTGCTATTCCACTAATTTCTTTAATCCCATTCCCACAGGAAGCATCAAAGACATGCCAAGACAGCAAATATCTATTGGGATTGCAATCCCGTCTACAGATGGCATGACCCACTGTTTGGAAACCTCTGAAACAGTGCCTCTGAGACCACAGTTAGATCACTTGCCACTTTAATTTTATGGGTATGTATTTTAAGTTGCAAGAAAATGCATAAATACTTAAATAGTATGTGATTGCTCACCAAAGGAAGTCAGTTTGAAGGTATAAAATAAATGATTGTTGATGCCTACCTTTTGGAGCTCAGCAGCAGTGTTATTTTTGGCTCCATACAGAACCAAACCCAGGACAGCTGCAAGATTCACTGGGGAAAACAAGTTGTTTTCATTTGGGTGCTCATGGCTCATCAGATGGAAAAGTTTGACACCAAGTTTGGAACTTGCTTCACTGGCAGATGTCATTGTAAAATTGAAGAGCTCTAGATCTAACAAACAACAACAGGAAAAATAAAAATCATCCCAGCCATTACTCATCTACTGTTTCCTTTTTCAGACAATTTCTACCCGAAGTACTTTTTCAGAACAAGTTTTTGATAACTTTCTTTCAAGTTAGACACACCTGAAAAAGCTCATGGTTGCCAACCAACTATTTAATAAGATTAGGGCTAATATTCAGCTTTCCTTCTTCCGAACTCATATCTCAGGACAGAGAGAATCTCAGTGTTAAAAGATCATTCTCACAGAGACCACAATCTCATCTTCAGTTCTCCATTCAGAAAGTTGACACTATATTATTCTGTGTTTCATATAGGACCCTAGAAGGCATAAACCTCTTACCCACAATTTCCAGGGTCAATGGGTAAAAATAAATGTGTGGCCTATGCAGTGGTAACCCAACCCAGACTGGGTCGGGAAGCTTCAGCGGACTCAGTCTGGACTGTGACTTGCTTTGGCCTTGTTGACGGGCCTTATCCCTGCCTGTGACTTCAGAGGTTTCCTGAGGTCAGAGCTCAGGCTGGTGGCAGGGCCAGCCCGAGGCATGTGCCACCAGTGCCCAGGCACATGGCCCCACGGGGGGAGGGGCCCAGCACCACTGTGGGCTAGAAACTGACAGACGCCGCCAGTTTTCATTTTTTTCACCACCGGGCGTCTCCAAGTCAGTCCTCATGGAGGGTGTGTGTGTGTGGTGGGGGGGGGGTGTGCGTAAACTTCCTGGGAATCCCTGGCCAGTTATACACTGCGGAGCTGAGCTGACACAGTCAAGTTGCAGGTAAGTAACCAGCCACTCCTCATCCCCTGAAAATCCCCCCCATTCTAGTGAGTGCCAGCCTGCCTTTGGGGCCCCATAGCAAGGCTTGGCACATGGCCCCTGAAACCCTTGGGCCGGGTCGCCAACACGGCCCAGGGCAATCCCAGGCCAACATCTGGTGACAGCTGCGCATACGTGCAGGTGAGGTCCGGACCAAAGCGTGTCAAAGCAGTCCACAGCAGTCCAGTGTCATGTCTGTTTTACCCAATGAAGCAAACTTTTAAGTTCACTGACTTCAACTCCTTGATTTAGAACAGTTCAGGAGCTGTTTCAGGCTCACTGACATTATTGGGTTGCTCGGTTTCCATTTATTTGATGAAGAACCAACTGAGCTTTCTGTTACACTGTGAAGCAATCTGGATAGTCACTTCAGGTAGAATTTAACTGGATTTATGCTGGCCTCGCCAAAAGTCTACTTTCAACTTTGGTCCTCCGTTAAAGACAAGACTGCTATAATCTCTAGAATATTACTTTGCAATTCATGGCTTAAACATTGCTCTTCAATCCCAAATTATTCTCAAAAATGGCTGATTCACAAGTAATTTAATTGTGAATGAAGTCCAAATACTCTAGGTGCTTTTGGAAATCTTAGCCCAAGCTTGCCAGTTGAACTGTGATATAAGTTTGAAAATGGTGAGTTGTACATCAGCTCATGTTATATTACGTATACTACAAAGGTCGACTTCTGCTCTGTTACTTGTCTATTAAAGTTAGGATGAGATTTTGTTTGTCTTTCCTCATTGCAATTCAACTTTTCAACACAATATTCTCTAAAGTTGAAAATTCCAACCCGTTCTGTAACTGAGCTTAGACCTGTAAAAGCTGTTACTAATCAGCACCTCAGTAAACGGGCTACTTTTAGAGGAGGTTAAATTTGGATCTTAAATGAACTAAATGTAGTCTTGCATCTGTCAAAATGTCAATGTAATTTGCCTATGGCCACAGAAGAAATTAATGTCAGACTCAGTATGTAATAGGTCTGGTTAATTTCAAGAGATGGACCCATCAGCAGACAATAGATAGTACAATCAATCAGATTATTTTGTCTTACACACACAATCAAACTTCCTCTCCAAAAAAGTCTCGGTAGCCATAATACTATGCCCATTTCTAAAGCAAAGTTTGTTTCACAGAGCTAACAAACTACCTTAGATATGAAGGACTTTACTGTAAAAAATATTCCCTTTGCTAGTCCTAGTGCTAACCGACAAGTCAAGCTTCAATGAGTAGAGAAACATTTACCTTGTCTTCAGAAGTGAAGTTCAGAACTTGCTGGCTGAGTCTGATGTCTTGCACTGTGAGGTGCCAGAATATATAGTGATTCCCTCCCACCTCCGCCACTATTAACATGGCTTGCATCAATACATTTTTAATAATTTGATTAAATATAATTTACATAATGAAGTCAAAGTGCAATACATAAAATGGACATTTTCAATAATCCAACTTAATAGTTGCTGTTTAGCATAAGATGCTGACACTGGAAAAGGTATGCCACCTTGAGCCATCTCCTTTCTGCATTGAAGAAGTTAGTCTTCTAGCACAGAGTGACCCAAATCCAGCAAATCTGACCTTTGAAACATCTTTTTTTTTCATAGCAGAATCCTCTCTTTCCGTTTAGAGGCTCAAAAGACATAAAGGTCCTTTTCACACAGACTCTTTAACACTGATAAAATGGGTGTTACATTTTATTATACATGTTGCAGGGCACCCATAGAGCACACCTGCAAACATGTATAATAAAATGTAAGACACATTTTATCAGTGTTAGAGTGTCAGTGTGAAAAGGGCCAAATAGTACACCTAGAGGAAAAGAGGAATTATCAGGGGGCCCTACTACTGGCTTCCATATCAGAATACCTCCTGGAGGTCACTGGTAGCCCATACAGTTTCAAGTTACCTTCAAGCTGTTCTGATTTATGTCAGGGATTGGCTGGATGCCAGATAGCTGTGCAATTTGTTTATTTATTCCATTTTTACCCCATGCCTCCTAATTAGACTCAGGGTGGCTTACAAAATATAAAAACATAAAACAGGGGGGGAAATAATCCCTAGCCCTACTCCCCCATCCTCAAACCTTTTCCCTAACTTCTGCACCCAGTCCCACCCAACCCTATCCCTGCCTGTCAAATGCCTGACCAAATAAAAAGGTCTTACTTCTCTTTCAGAAGATGAGAAGGCTCTGGCGTAGGCAGCTCTCAGAGGGACGGGAGTTCCATAATTGTGGGATAGCCACCAAGAACACCTCTCTGCGTCTCCTTCTTGTGAAAACTTCATGGGCAGAAAGTACCTCCCAGCCAACCTCAGAGGCCATGACAGAACATAAGGGAAGAGGCAGTCTTTCACATACCTGGGGCTCAAACTGTTAGTGTTTTGGGCTTATAGGTCAAAACCAGCACCTTTAATCATGCCTGGAAAGCTATTGGCAGCCACTGCAGACTCTGGAGCACTGGTGATAATATGCTCCTGAAAACCCGCCCCTGACAGAAGCTGTACGACTGTGTTCTGCACCAGCTGAACAGTCATCAAGGGCAACTCCACGTAGAGCGTACTGCAGTACTCTAGCCACCAGGTTACAAAGGCATGGATGTTGGTGGCCAAATCAAAATCTGATTGAAAAAAGGTCACAGCCTTCTCACCAGATGAAAGTTGGTGAAAAGCACTCCTGGCCACTGCCACAATCTGGCAATCCAGGCATAGCGGTGAATCCAGAGCACTCCAAGGCTGTGAACTTGAGTGACCAAAGAAGACCAAAACCATCATCAATAACAAGTGTTCCTTTATCCCCCAGGTCAGAAGGGCAACCATCATCACCTCACTCTCATCTGGATTCAGCCTCAATTGGCTCACCTACATCCAGTCCCCAATGTCGGCCAGTCACTGCGTAAGCACCGAGACTACAGAACCTGGGTCAGATGAAAAAGAGAGATAGAGTTGGGTGTCATCAGCAGACTGATGGCGCTTCACTCCAAATCTCTGAACAATCTCACGTAGGGGCCTCAGATACATGTTGAACAGGAATGGGAACAAGATGGAACCCTACGACCCCACAAGGGAGTTCCCAAGGGGACAACAAGTCACTGCCCATCACCACTAAGAACATAAGAACAAAAGAATTGCCATACTGGGTCAGACCAATGGGGGGGGGAGGCCTCCCTCACCTGCATTCACCCCCCGATGGGTCCCGTTTCCAGGGGGACCCAAAATGGGGGTGTGCACAAGACCCATGTGCACCCCTAATATGGTTTCTCCTGGGAATGTGGGACCTATTAGGGAGGTTCACACAGGGGGAAGAGGCCTCCTTGAACTCCCCCCCCAACTCAGAAAAAGCCAAGCGGGGCAGTCCCCAGCTCAGCTGGGCAACACACAGTCTGGGAAGGAGCAGCAAGCACCGAGTAGCAACAGGACCAGAAGAGCAGCAGCCCAGAGTGAGGTGAGTCAGCCTGGGGAGTCAGGTAGCCCACTGGATCACATTCAGGTACCAATAGGTGCCTAAATGCAACCAGGGTGAGTTGGGCACCCCAGATTTGACAGGTTGCCCAACTTGCTGGGTACCGAATGCACCCCTACCACAGTCCTTCTTTTTTGATAGATCCATGTATCAGACGTCAATATATGACCCCAATAATCATTCTAGCTTGACAGCCCAACCTGAGATAGGTCATAAGAACATAGAAGTGCCATACTGGGTCAGACCAATGGTCCATCTAACCCAGCATCCTGTCTCTGACAGTGGCCAATGATGGTGGCTTGGGAGAAGCACCCAACAGGTCACAATGGGGGATCCATTCCCTGCTGTTTTCCCCCAACTCCCGTCATGTTCACTGATCCTGTCTGGCTAATAGCTGCTAATGGAGCTGTCTTCCAGAAACTTGTCCAAACCTCTCTTAATCTCAGCTATGGTACTGGCCCTTACCACAGCCTCTGGCAGTAGATTCCACAACCCAATTATACGCTGAGTGAAAAAATATTTTCTTTTATTTGTTTTAAACTTGCCACCCATGAGTTTCATGGAGTGTCCCCTAGTTCTAGTACTAGCTGAGAGGGTAAATAACTGCTCCTTGTTTATTAGTTCCACACCACTCATGATTTTATAGACCTCTATCATATCTCCTCTCAGTCGTCTCTTCTCCAAACTGAAGAGCCCCAACCTACCAAGCCTCTCCTCATACGGGAGCCCTTCCATGCCCTTGATCATTTTTGTTGCCCTTCTCTGTACCTTTTCTAGTTCAGCTATGTCTTTTTTGAGATGGGGCGACCAGAACTGCACACAATATTCGAGGTGCGGTCGCACCATTGATTTGTATAGAGGCATTATGACATCCTCAGTTTTATTCTCTATCCCCTTCCGAATAATTCCTAACATTCTGTTTGCTTTTTTGACTGCTGCTGCGCACTGCGCTGTGGATTTCATTGTATTGTCCACAACCACCCCCAGATCCTTTTCCTGAGTGGTAACTCCTAGCTTAGTACCCAGCATTGTGTACGCATAGTTTGGATTATTTTTCCCTACGTGCATCACTTTGCACTTGTCCACATTAAATCTCATTTGCCATTTAGATGCCCAGGCACCCAGTGTCGTAAGATCCTGTTGCAGTTCCTCACAGTCTGCTCGTGTTTTAACTACCTTGAATAACTTGGTGTCGTCTGCAAATTTGATCACCTCACTCTTAACACCCTTTTCCAAATCATTAATGAATACATTAAACAGCACCGGTCCCAATACAGATCCCTGAGGCACACCACTTTTTACATCTCTCCATTGTGAAAACTGACCATTTAGTCCTACCCTTTGCTTTCTATCTTTTAACCAGTTTCTGATCCATAGTAAGACACTACCTCCTATCCCATGACTTTTTAATTTTCTCAAGAGTCTCTCATGAGGGACCTTATCAAATGCTTTCTGGAAATCCAGGTACACTATATCTACTGGGTCTCCCTTGTCCACATGCTTATTTACACCCTCAAAGAATTCCAACAGGTTAGTGAGGCATGACTTACCTTTACTAAATCCGTGTTGACTCTTCCCCATTAAGCCATGTTTGTCAACATGCCCTGTAATTCTGTCCTTAATGATGGTTTCCACCATTTTGCCCGGCACAGACGTCAAGCTTACTGGTCTGTAGTTTCCAGGATCGCCTCTGGATCCCTTTTTAAATATCGGGGTTACATTTGCCACCCTCCAGTCCTCGGGTACAGTGGCAGATTTTAGTGACAGGTTACAAATTACTAACAGTAGGTCTGCGATTTCATATTTGAGTTCCTTCAGAACTCTGGGGTGAATGCCATCTGGCCCTGGTGACTTGTTAGTATTCAGTTTGTCAATTTGCCCTAGAACATCCTCCAACGTCACATTGATTTGTAACAGCTCTTCCAATTCCTCGCCCACAAAGCAAGGATCCGGCGTGGGTACCTCCCCAAAATCCTCCGCAGTGAAGACCGACGCAAAGAACTCATTCAGCTTCTCTGCAATGTCCTTATCCTCCCTGAGCGCCCCTTTTACTCCCTTATCATCTAATGGCCCAACTGACTCCCTAGCAGGCTTCCTGCTTCTGATGTATTTGAAAAAGTTTTTGTTGCTTGTTTTTGCCTCTTTAGCAAGCCTCCCTTCAAAATCTCTCTTGACCTGCCTTATTAACACTTTACATTTACGTTGCCAGTGTTTATGCTCTTTTGTATTATTTTCATTGGGACTAGTCTTCCATTTCTTAAAGGATGCCTTTTTGGCTCTAATAGGCTCCTTCACCTCCCCATTTAACCACAGTGGAAGACTTTTGGTCTTCCTGTTTCCTTTTTTATCTTGCAGTATGCATTTAATCTGGGCTTCCAGAAGGGTGCTTTTAAACAGCCTCCACGCCTCTTGCAAGATGTAAAGAACTCATTCAGCTTCTCTGCAATGTCCTTATCCTTCCTGAGCACCCCTTTTACTTCCTTGTCATCTAATGTCTGGGAGAACACTCTGTGTGTTCTCCAAGTCAGGAACGAGTAGAACCACTAAAGAGCAGTTCCGCAAACCCCTGCCAGGTTCCACAGCTGTGTCAACAACACCCCATGAGCAATTGTATCAAAGGCTGGTGAAAGACCTAACAAAATCAATGGGGTACAATTACTCTTGTTTATTTCCAAGTGGAGATCACCAACCAAGTCCACAAGCACAGTATCAGTGCCATGTCCAGGATGAAATCCTGACTGTCATGGGTCCAGGAATCCTACAAAGAGCCAGGCAGATCATCTTCTTCAGGGGCCAAGCCATGCCGAGGTCAGCTCTGTAAAGAGCCAGGCAGATCATCTTCTTCAGGGGCTATGCCATGCCGAGGTCAGCTCATTATAGAGCTAGGCAGATTATTAAGTAGGACTCCTTGGAAGGAGTTAGTTATATCTTCTTCTACCGGGTTTAAGTCATGCAGTGGGGCCATGGCCATGCTGTATTGAAGGATTAAGTTGTGTTAAGATCACCTCAGTAAGGAGTTGAAGGGCCCAGCTGATAGGAGTGAGGTATATTATTCTCTATACAGACTGTGTCTTTAAAACTACTGGACTGTGGGGGATGCGTCTGGGCATGCATGCGCAGTAACCTCTGTAGCGAGACGCTCCAGGTGGCCCAAGACAATTTCACACACACCCCAAAAAAGGTAAAAACATTGCGCTGATAGAAAAATAAAAAAAGGAACACCCCCCCCCCCCCAAGGAGCCGCTAATAAAGGGCAGAGGATTGGGAAAGGCGGAGAAAAAATGTGAAGAAGTAAAAGAGGTGGGGGAGGGGAACCGGAGCAAACCCGGTCTGACAATATGGCAGCTGCACGAGGGCCTAGTGGAGGAGAGCAAGGGGACCTTGCCGTGCAGTTAGCCAGCCTCGTAGACACAATTAACACAAATCACGCTGACTCCAGAAAGCAATGGGGACTTCTGAATGAAAACATACAAAAGGTCACCTCAGTGGTGGATAGCCTGAATAAAAAGTTTGACGGAATGGCAGAAAGAATCACCAGTCTGGAGCAGAGACTTGAAGTGAGGGAGAACCAGCAGCAACGGTGGGAGGACAAGCTGCAAGTAATGGAGAGAGCCCGGGGGGTGGGGGACAAAGAAAAACAGAGAACCTTGAAAATCGGGGGAGGAGGAATAACTTGAGAATACAAGGGATCCCTGAGGGCACAAAGGCCCAGGGGGGAAGGGACCTAATTAATAAAATCTTGAAGGACATCCTCCCTGAGAGCCCCCACCTACATGAAGTGGAGATCGATAGGGGCCATAGGACCCTCCACCCCAGGTCAAAAGATGGAGACACCCCCTCCCTCCACCGCGCAATAATCTTCAGATGCTTAAGGTATACTGACAAGGAACAAATTCTATGAGAGGCACGTAAAATTAAAGAACTTAAGTTCCAGGGCCGTAGAATCAGATTTAGCAGCAGCAATGGTAGCGAGAAGAAGGGGATGGTATAAGATACAAGAAAAATTCACAGCACAGGGAATCAAAATGCAAATAAGATATCCTGTCACCTTCTCCTTCATGCATGAGAACCGCAGAAGGAACTTCTATGACACCAAGGCGCTGGAAAAATATATAGCGACAAGGATGCCGGAGGTACAGGGAGAGGGACCGGGACCAGTAGGAGAATAAATGCAGAGACAAGACAAACCGAGAGAACACACGTCAGCAACACAAGAAGAAGAACACAAGAAGGAAAAGTAAAAAGGGTGAAAGAAAGACACAAAACTAACTGAGAAAAAGTTTTGAAGGATGGGCAGAAAAGAACAAGCGGCTCCAGAAGCACCCCCAGACGTGGAGGAGGAGAAGGGGAGAAATGGACAGTTACCAAGAAGGGGAAGGGGGGGAGAGAGTGAAGGAATGGGAGAAGGGATGGGGTGGGGGGGGGCAGGGGGGGAAGGAAAGAGACAGTAATAATGTACAAGGCATTCATAGGGAATGCACAAAAACCGGTAGAGCAAAGTGATTTCTAGGAAACATGGCTGATTTTAGAATATGTTCTCTGAATGTTAAAGGGTTAAACTGCCCAACTAAGAGGAACAAGGTATGGCAGTATGTAAAACGCTTAAATACACAGGTGGTGGCATTGCAGGAGATGCACTTAATGCAAAAGGATAATGCTAGAATGCGAGATAAATACTTTGAACACATTTTTTTTTCCAATGCTGGTCAGAAGAACGCGGGAGTTTTGCTTGCTTTTGCCCACACATTGAAGTTTCAGAGAGAGAAATCTTGAAAGATCCTGAGGGAAGATATATCCTAGTACAAGGTATGGTGGCAGGGGAACAATTCACATTCCTAAACTTATATGCTCCAAACACGGGACAATCAGTATTTGTGGCAAAACTAGTGAAACTGATAGAACAGGAAAGCAAGAGGACACTTATAATAGTGGGAGAACTTAACAGCCCACTCACGAGATTAGACAGATCAAGAGGGGGGAAGCTGACAAGAAGGCAATTGAAAGTGGCCCAAATACTAGCACAGGCACAAATTGGTAGATGTATGGAGATTAAAGCACTCAAAAGACAGGGAATATACTTTTTTCTCCAACAGGCACATGACATCTTCAAGAATAGATGACCTATTCATGCAGGACAGGGAGTGGGAGAAATGTAGTCATGTAGAAATCACCCCTGCTGCGTTCACAGGCCATAGCGCAATCACAGCAATGATTAAAACAGGGCAACAAACAGCACACAAGACACCCCACTGGGTTTTAAGGAAGGGATCTTTATTGAATTCATTCAACAAGGAAAAGATTCAACAGCATATAGAAGATTATATGAAATGGAACGATAATGGGGAGGTGTCCCAGGGAACGGTGTGGGAGGCGGCAAAAGCGTATCTGAGAGGACAATACATCAAACTCGATACCTATAATAAAAAGAAAAGTAAAACAGAGTTAAATGATCTTTACCTGAGATTAAACAAATGGGAAGAGAGGCTAAAAAAGAAACCTACAAAACAGGGAATAAGAGAGAGGGGGGGAAACTAAGAGGATTAATCGATACAATGGAAACAGAGAGGGTGATAGGGAAACTCAGGTATACAAAACAATTTTACTATAATAATAAAAGTAATAAGGCTGACAGAGTATTAGCATGGATGGTGAAACAGAAAAGGGAAAAACCCCAGATTACACAGATACTACACCCGAAAGGACGGAAATGGGTCACAGGGCAGGAAGTGAGGGACCAATTTCAAGACTTTTACAAAGCCTTATACACTACAGAGTCACCCAATAGGGCAGAAGTACATACCTTCCTGGGCAAACTAAATTTACCAACTATAACAGCAGAAGAGAGGAGGTGGTTAAATGAACCCATTACACTAAAGGAAGTACAACAAGTTATCAAGGAGCTGCCTAAAAATCTGGACCTGATGGTTTCATCCCAGAGCTCTACCAAATATATGATGAACAGCTAGATCCCTTACTTACAAAGGTGTACAATGGGATCCAAGAAAAACAAGAGATGCCCGAGACATTTTACACAGCCACCATTACGCTTTGCCCTAAAGCAGGGAAAACAGGAAAGGAATGTGGTGATTTTAGACCAATCTCGCTATTGAATACAGATGCCAAAAGTTTTACTAAGATTCTGACTGCCAGACTGCAGGCCATTATTAGGACACTTATAGGACCAGATCAGACTGGGTTCATTAACGGTAGGATGGGAGTAGATAACATCAGGAGGGCTATTAACTTGATATATAAAGCTAATAAAGATAAAAAACCCACAGCATTAATCTCTCTAGACGCGAACAAGGTTTTTGACAGACTTGAAAAAGAATTTTTAATGGCCACGTTATTCAAGATGGGATTCAGAGGGGCATACTTGAAGTATGTGGCAAGTATCTATAAACAACCTATAGCCAATATTGTGGTTAACGGCATACTCTCATCAAGTATTCCCATTGGCAGAGGGACTCGTCAGAGCTGCCCCCTTTCCCCTCTGCTATTTCACCTCGCAATAGAACCACTTATAGTGGCCATCAATCAGAACACAGGAATATGGGGAATTATGGCGGGAGGGATAGAGCATAAAACGATGATGTATGCAGACGACATGTTATTGGCAATAACCAATATTCAATCCTCAATGAATGAGCTAACCAGGCTGCTAAAGGAATTTGGCTCACTGTCAGGGTATAAGGTGAATGCAAATAAAACACAAGTGATGGTACTAAATAAAATGGGCATGACACAGGCAGACCAAGAGGCGTTAATGCAGTACCAAATGCAGAAAGAACAATTAAAATATCTTGGAATTTGGCTTACCAAAAACACCAAAGACCTGTATAAAAGAAATTACCTACCCCTCATCCAGGAATTCCAGAACAAACAACACTCTTGGAGGTGACTGGATGTTCCTGGATAGGGAAGATGAATATAATTAAAATGCAGCTCCTACCTAAAATCCTATATACCATACAAGCGATCCCAATTCCACTACATAGATAATTTTTTCAAAAAATAGACAAAATTATGAGATTTGTAATTTGGGGGCAGAAAAGACCTAGGATACGTATAACAATACTGAAAACTGCAATAGAACAGGGTGGGTGTAACTGTACAGCAAAGCTTCAGCTTTAAGGACAGTAAAAATCTGGTACAATGGGTGGGAGGAACCAAGATGGAGAAACCTGGAACTAGAAATACTGGGACTGGACAATGGGAGATATATATTTGATAGCCCAGAAAAGGTACACCTGAGGGGGCCCAAGAGAAAGGATCACCCATTTGTGGGACTAGCATTTAATACATGGAGGGACTGCCAAAAAAAGTTAGAGATCACACAGGGTAAAACACCATATACACCGCTTGAGAAAGTAGGGCCAAAATGGGATGTAAGAGAGTGAGAGACTCTGAGAAGATGGAAGGAGAAGGGGATATATAGGGCCACACACATGTTCGCACAAGGGGTCCTAAAAACAAGGGAGGACCTGGAGGTGGCCCTGAATGAGAAACTACAATTCTGGTTTTACTGCAGATTACACAGCGTATTGACTAGGGCTGGGACTACCGGATCATCCAGTATCCGATACTGCTGGTATTTTGGTGCACCGGCAGTATCGGATTAACCCGGTAATCCGCCCCGTTTACCGAATTCCCCCCCGTACCAGATTTTTTACATTGCGGCCATTCAAATGAATGGCCGCAATGTAAAAAAAAAAACACAAAAAACCCCAAACACTTTCCCTCCCCGAGTCCAGGCTGCGCAGGTGGAAGGGGAGACACCCCCCACCCACCCTGCCCAGCCTGGATTTAAACAAAAAAAAATATTTCCCCTAAGTCCCCCTAGTGCGGGCTCCGGGCCGCCACCGGTGACCCAGAGCCAGCACCAGCAGCCAGCAGGTAAGTGTACCGGTACTGTACTGATCCCTGGGGTGGGAGGTGGTTTAACACACACACACACCCCAGGGATCACCCTCCCCACCCAGGGATCGCCTCCTACCTTGAGCGGCGGCGGCGGTCCGACGGCTTCAGCGCTGGCTGTGGCTGCCAGCTTCAGCACGCTACTAGGCCTTCCGGGGAACTTCCAGGTTCCCCGGAAGCCAGGCTGTCAATAAAAAACTCAAACTCAAACTCATAAAAAACAAACAAAAAAAACCCTACTGGACTGTGAACCCGTTATTGATCTGGGACAGTGTTGATATCAAGTTTCCTGGGGTTCCTTCTTGTGAAGGGCTTTACTTATCCATTGTGCAAATTTATTATCTGTTTGTGTAATTACATAGTGTTATATTCAAATTTCACAATGCCTCCAAAGGTAAAAAAATCTACCTTAGTGCAATCTTTGATGTCTCCTCCATCTAGGCAGAGGATAATTGATTTTTATCTAAATAATTGCGACTTTAATACCTTGCTGGATGGCATTCAGGGTCCTGCTTTAACCCTGTCTAATTCTTATGCCACACGGGAAATACCTGTACAAGGCTCTGCGAATGTGATATCTAACCCATTGTTTACTGATCCTATTTGTATTGAGGGTACTGTCTCAGGGGTTAGCCCTATGTTGAATACTCGAGGTACAAATTCTTGTTCTAGCCCTGTAATACAGTTAAATCATAATGTTAATTATAGATTTACTGAGAATTTAGAATATGTACAAGCTTCCTTATTATCTGAACATGTGCAATTAACTGCTCAAACAGTTACATTTCTTTTCTCTCAGCTGAATATGCTCAGCCTAAAGATCGATGACTTGATTATAGTCACTATGGGTTCTCAGAAGAATTTTTCACCTACTAAGGTGTTGGAGAGGCAAGTTAGTTGTAACCCAGAGTGTTTGAATAGCTCCGGTGAGTACCAGGAGGAAGTATATTAAGTGAACAAGTCCATGGATAATGGGTTAAGGAAGCAAATGACTCCTGTAGTGTTAGTTCATGATAAACTAGCTTTTACTGCTATGCCCTTGCCTAATAGTGTTCTTCCTGCTTGGAATATGCTTCTTAGTGTAACAGAACATTTGAGAGTTATTTTAACGATGCCTATTATCAGATGTGACATTAAAGGGATTGATATGCTGTTGAGCCCTAGGAGACAAAGGGGATTGGTTATACAATTTGGCTCTAGTCATCTTACTTTGGTTATATATGAGCAAAAGGAGACATTGAATAAAGTGGCATAAATAAAATGCTAAGATCTATATTCAATATATCAATGGACTAGCACATAATTTACCCCTATTTAATAATGTGAGAGGGGGTGTTATTAGATCACAAAACTGTGCTGGGCAAATTGGAATAAAAAAAACATCCTGGTGAGCAGGCTAGATTTGGGACATCTACCTTGGCTTGTGAGTCTCAGGTTATAGAGGACAGTGCTCAATTAGAAATTTGTCATTTTCCCCTTGAAGTATTGGAAAGTTTCCGTGCGGGGCAAAGTCACAGGAAAGGTATCTCAGAATTAATAGATTTAGCAACTGAGGATGAAATGGAAGTACAACCTCTAGCTGCAAGTAGACTTAGGAGTCTTCTATCAAAAGAGCGAGAGACTGTACAGGCATACAAGCCTCCCTTTAGAAGGTCAAAACAATATTCTTAGACACATGGCTACCCTTTATGATCAATTAGCAGCCTTATGAGGTTAGGTTTGTGTAGTCTCTCAGGAGAAGGATGCTGGTAACAGTGAGCCTCTCTTGGCTAGTAAGCAAGGAAGTAAGGACATGCCTCGGCTGGAAATTCCTGTGGGAGGCTATTGCCCTAATCAAGAAAGTGAAAAGCCTCCTGCCTTATCTGAGGAGGATAACCCTTGTTCATGCCATGGTCATCTCTCACCTTGACTACTGCAACCTCCTCCTTGCTGGCATCCCCCGTTCTCACCTGTCCCCCCTTATCTCCATCCAAAACTCCGCTGCTAGGGTCATCCACTCAGCCCGTCGCTTCGACCACGTGCAGCCTCTCCTCTTCTCTCTTCACTGGCTCCCCCTTCCCGAACGCATCCTTCACAAACTCCTGGTATTCACTTACAAAACCCTTCACAACCCTCCTGCATGCAGTCTCCGGTCCTTCTCTGTCCCCTCCCTCGCTCTCCCTCGCCTCCTCTGCTCCCCTAACCACCTTCGTCCCTTCTCCCTTGCTGTCCCCTCATGCCTGGAACTCCCTCCCTGCCCACATCTGCCTTGCCCCCACCCTCCGCACCTTCAAATCCCTCCTCAAAACCCACCTCTTCCTCGCTGCCTTTCCCGATGTCTGTTAGAACTTTCCTCTCAATATTTACTGTCTGCCCTCCCTGCAGACTCCTGCCTTACTGCAACAAAGCCAAGCATGTGCACCTGAGACTTCACATCCACTTGAATGTTATCCCTTGTCTCTCCCTATGTCCCCTCTCCTTGTCTCCCCCCTCCATATCTATTAGATTGTAAGCCGTAGGCAGGGAATGCGTCTTTCTTATTGTTCTGTAAAACGCCAGGTACACAGCTGGTGCTATACAAATGCTAATAATAATAATAATAATATAATTAATAATGGTGCTATTTTTTCACATCAAATGCTTGGCAAGATAGGGCTGAGGTTCACGATAACATTATGGGGGATGACTCTTCTGTGCCTCAGGACTTGGACGATAGAGGTAGTCAGGCGGATCTGAAGCAGGACCTAAAACTGGACATTGTTCTCATAAAGTCTTATACATTTGAGCAGGAGGAGGTTAAAAGGAGTCTACCCATGAAATTGCACCTGAATTACAATTAAACACAGGATTAGTCAACGAATTATCTATTCATAAATTAGAAGGAGATAAGATTGCTGGGAGCTCTGATGTGTCTCATTGCTGACCATTTGCAGATGGGCATCTGGGACCTAATGTCTCAATTCTCTCATGGAATATTGCAGGCCTCTTGAACAAATTGGTTGCTCCTGATTTGTGTGGTTTCTTATCTAAGTTTGATATCCTTATGCTACAGGAGACATGGTGCAGGGAACTGTATTATCTGAATGGTTACTCATGCTTTAATCTGTTGGGAATTTCTTCTGGTAGAATGGGTCGCCCTAGAGCTGGCCTGCTCACCATGATATCCCTTAGACTAAAACTGCAGACACAGGAACTTGGTCCCTGCTCCAATATTGCCCTTCCTGTTAGAATTTTTTCTCTGGATAGTTTTGCTTGGATTTTGGTAAGCATGTACTTGTTGCCACCACTTGCAGGAGGCCAAGGAGAATTGGGATAAACTTCAACCTTTTTTGGAAGTTTCGATGGCTCAGTATCCGTCAGATAATTTGTTATTAGCAGGAGACTAATTCTTGTATGGGGGTGGGAGGGTTGGCATGATTGGAAGAGAATTATATTGTGTTAACAAAATATGGGGTATCCCTACCCCTCATTTTTTGGATTTGGCCATTAATGACTCTGGTGTTCAGTTGTATGAATTATTATTAACCCTGAACCTGAGGTTCATAAATAATTATTTTGAATCAGCAACATCTAGTAATTTGACATATCATTCCATAAAGGGGTCTAGTACAATTGATTATTTTTTGATTAAGCCTCAGTGTTGGCAATTTATAGCAGACACATTACTATCTCGGATAGGTTGGAGAGTGACCATGCTCCTCTGTGCCTGTTTATTAAATGGGATTTGCTATAAATCTAGGAAGGCCTTATCATTTGGGAACTGATTAGGTTATAATTAATAAATGACTAAAGTGGGATGTTAACCTTGCAGGTAAAATTAGCGAGGCCCTGATGACGAATGTCTTTGCTAAAAGAAGGGAGGTCATCTTGCAATCATCTCTCAGATTGTAAGCCTTAGGGCAGGGACCGTGTCTATTCAATTACTTTGTAAAGCGCCAGGTACATTGCTGGCACTATATAAATGTTTGCTAATAATAATAATAATAATTTGAGCTGGGTTTTATTCTGAACGTTATGCAAGAAATAATGGAGGGCCTTAGCCCTTTCGTGTGCAAAGAAATTAGAGTCCTCTCTAATAATAAGAAATCATTGGGTGCGCCTTGGTTTGATGATGCGTGTAGAGCAAGGGAAAGGGAGTTGCGTAGTAAGTTGTGCAAAATCCAGAAAATGGGTGAGAACTGTATTAACGAGATTATTGGGTGCAAAAAGGAGTACAAGCTCTTGCTAAAAAAGAAAAATAAGGTATACGTGGATAGATGCTGGGAGGAATTAAATTTAGCAATTGAAAAGGGAGATGATAAGAAGTTTTGGAGACTGGTGACTAGGGGGGCATCAAATCCAAATTTCATGCTGGATACTAATATCCACGTAGAATCTTCAGTGGTATATTATTTAGAGCAATATTCAGCTGTGAAATCTAAAGGTCTCCTTCCTGATCCCTTGATGGATAATTCTATAAAGATGCAGGAATCTACCTTACATGTCACTGAACTCGAATATGAACACCTGATTAAAATCCAGAAGAGAGGTAAGGCCCCAGGATTTGATGGCTTGCCTCCAGATCTTTTTGTGGCAAATTTGGAATGGTGGGTACCCCTTCTAACCAGGTGGTTCAATTGTATAATTATTAGGGGTGGGACTTGGGGCAAAAAAACAGTTACCAGTTTTACTGGTTCCCGGTTTACAAAAAAACATTTTACCGGATTAAAACCGGTATACCAGTACCCGGTTTTTTTCATTGATTTAAATGGGGAACTGTCCCCATTGAAATCAATGGGGGAAAAACCCCATACCTCCCCCCTCCCAGGTTGCACAGGTGGAAGGGGGGGCACCCCCCACCCATCCTGCCCAGCCTGGATTTTTTAATTTTATCCCAATGTCCGGCTGCTAGTGTGAGCCCACACTAGCAGCCGGACTTCGGGTTAAAAAATTTTTAAAAAATCCAGGCTGGGCAGGGTGGGTGAGGGGCACACACACACCCCTTCCACCTGCACAGCCTGAATGGGGGAGAGAAAGTGAGTGGGGGGGGGTTCTTTTTTTTTTTTTACATTGCGGCCATTCATTTCAATGGCCACAATGTAAACAAATCTGGTACGGGGAACCAGGTTAATCCGAAACTGCCGGTACAGCAAAATATCGGCAGTCTCAGATACCGGGGGAATCGAAATTCCCACCCCTAATAATTATAACTGATAATATTCCTGCTGCATGGAAGGGGAATCTGATTGTTCCTGTGTATAAAAGGGGCCCACGAAATAATCCAGGCTCTAATCACCTGATATCACTTATTGATATTGAGAAGCTATTTGGAAGATATCTTCTGTGGCAAATGTTTGATTGGGAGCAAAAGAAGAACATGCTGAGGGAAGAACAGGCTGGTTTTCATGCTGGACATAGCACAGTGGACCATAACTACACTTTTCAGTATTTGATATATAAATATACTAAGGTCCAGAACTTCAACTTACATCTATATGTGACCTTTATAGACATGTCCTCGGCTTTTGATACAGTGGATAGGGAGAGGTTGTGGCAAAAACTGTATCTTTTAGGAATTGACCCCTATCCTTTAAAGCTCCTTGTGACATATACAGAAATTGGGCCTCTGTTCGTTATGGAAACAGAGGGGAAATTTCCTGCCATTTCCCTACCAACAGAGGAGTACGACAGAGGTGCATTCTTGCCCTCTCCTTATTTAATTATTATATCAACAATATAATCGAAGCTGTAGATAAGTGTGAATTCCATCCTTCCAAAATTTTGATCACTCAGGTAGGGATTCTGCTCTATGCAGATGATGCCCTTTTACTATCTAGAACTCCAGTAGGCTTGCAAAGGGTGATTACGCAGTTCAGTGAGCAATGCAAAGAGAATGGTCTGAGTGTGAACTTTACTAAATCTAAAATGATTAAACGGACGGATGGAAAAGAATATACTCCTGGTCAGTTGCCCAGTCTAAACTGGAGGTTGTTCACAGTTTTAAATATCTGGGAGTAGTTATTTCTTCAAACGATCTTTGGACTAGGCATAGGTCTATGATAAAACTACAAGTGGCCCAGCCCTCTTTCGCAACTCAGAGATTCCATGCTAAGCATGGAAGGAGATCTGTATTAGCTGCTCTCAAAGCATTCAAGGCAAAGCTGATCCCACAGTTAGTTTATGGAGCTGAGGTTTGGGGGAAAATAGATTTCTGAAGTTTCTGCTAGGTTTGCCCTAATCTATGCCTGCTTCTCTTCTTAGGGCTGAAACTGCAATGAGCTCTGTACAATCTCTGATTACTAAGAGTATGAGCCAGTATTGGTTCAAGACGTTGCTGTTTGATCCACACCACCTACCAAAAATGTGCTACCTTGTAGATCTTATGCGGAGCACTTCTCACTATTCTAGCTGGCTTAAAGCTATTATAATGATATTGAATTTATCTGACTTTTCCTTTTGGGTAAATAAAGATGTGAGGCTCTTTTCTCTGCAGGAATGGGCTGCAATTCATGTGAATTCTAGCTCGCCAGTGTATGCCCATTGGAAACCAGATATGGGTTTGACCAAATTTGTTAAACTAGATTTCCACCCAGCTTCTCAAATAAGTCTTTTAAGGCTTTGTTTTGAACAAATGCCTAGTGTCATGGTGGTGGGCTGTAGAATGGGCATCTCAAGAAACTTAAGAATATGTCCTTGTGGCTTGGGTGTGATTGGGGATCTGACACATTATGTTTTGGAATGTCCTTACTTTATGGCTATTAGGGAAAAGTTGCTTGCCCCCCACCTAACTCAAGTTCATTGGCTATCTAAAAAAGAAAAATGAATTTGGTTACGTCAGTATTTGGATATCAATCAGAAGCCTGGCAGCCTTTGCAAGGAAGGTGGTGGAGATTAGGAAACTTTCCCCAATGATGATATTGCAGCAATAACAACTTTTGCATTGAATGATCTTATATCACGAGCTTATATGGGTCCCAGTAGATAGAGCTGTGTGTAACTGTCCTACGGAGACCCTGGAATCTTAGGTGCTTATGTTGTTAAATTATACTTTAATGAGAAAGGCAATATGGCATCCTAATGGAATAAGTGTTGCTAACATAAGCTCTTTATTAAGCAGTATTAAGAGGTATGGAGCTACGTGCTGTTAATATGTATTTTGCTAACCTGGGACTTAACTGTGACTTTAAGTTGGTCTTTTAAGGGTATAGTATTTAAGTTCAGGGGCCAAACATCTGCCAAATATAAACTTCAAGAAGGGTGAGGCAGCTCTTTAGGCTGGTCCTGCGGGTGTATGCTCTATTGAGTTTTGTAATTATTTTGTGTTTAAATATTGATTGTATGTTGGTCACAGAAGGACAAGTCATTACAATGATGTAGGGGAGCTTTTTTTAAAAAAAATAAAAAATTGTACTTATGTTGTATGTTATAGTTTAACATGTATTTTTGATTTTTATTGTTTACATATGGTGAATGGCGGAAGCCAAACCTAGATAGATAGATAGATAATTTTTTATTATTATGTTACTGTGACTGCCAATCAGCTGTTAGTGAATCAACTAAGCTGCTGATGGATATTCAGAGCTGCTGTCTGTCCCACACTGGAGCAAGGGCCCTCCAGCAACAGCTCAGCTCCCTGTCACAGAAATACACATGCAATTCCAGATGCTATAGGTGTCCCCCTACATATCTGGAACTGTAGATCTCTACTGTGTGTTTGTGCATGAAATATCAGGTTATATCATTCTCTAGTAATCATCCCTAGCTTGACGGTGTAACTAGAAAAGATTAGTCTGTACTTTTAAAGACTTTTCTGTGATTTTGTTTTTGATTTTTTTACTCTGCATCTCTCCCTTGAAATTCACTAAAAATTAACATGACAAAATCATTGCCCCATCCATAATATTAAGATAGAGGGTGTTTTCAGATGAGATGCTACCCCGCATGACCACCCAGGAGCCATGAATCTGACCATCCATCTGAAGGTGTAGCAGCCGGATGCACGCATCCATGAGCCATGGAGCACCCAATCATGACCATGCATGGAGATATGTCAGGAAATATGGAATACTCCATGCAGGGACAGCCAAATCTACGGTGGCCACTTCCATGGCTGGGGTAGCCATACTGGGACCACCCATTTGAATCACTCCCCACACACTCCATTGCATGGTTGCTCCATGGCAGAGCCATACAGTGGCCATGCCCCGCCCACCTCATCAGCTTGCTCGTTTGAAAACACCCAGTGACTCCAAAATTTGAGTGAACTTCTGCTGTAAAGAGTGAGTATCCAAAAATGGTCCTTCTTTTTATTCAGATTAATTTTTCATTGGGTTTTGAAGTATGGAAAAACAGCTCAGCAGGAAACCAATATGACAATTTGAAAGACAGACGGAAATCAATCTATGTACCAATCTACATACAAAGTGCTGCTCAGTGCACATTAGTCAGTTACAAAGTGCCTTTAATTACACTAAAATCATTCATTATTATGTACAGTATGAGACATTAAGATGGTTCTTTATTGAACACGTGCACTCTTTGTGTGTATGCAGTCACTGCAAAAAGGAGATATCAAAAATTGCTCCATTTCGAAACGTACACCTCATAAACAAGAGAGATTAGTTATGTGTCAGGAAACCATTCTTCTCAGACAATCTGGAGACATCCTGATAAGCACTTTCCCCAGCCTCAGCAGAAAAACAGCATAACCAGGAAGTAGAACATTACACTTTGATGACTCAAATGGCACCAACCCCACCGCTATGGTTTGTGGCAAGAGAGAATAGACCTCAGAGAATCTGAAAATGCATCAATAGACACAGGGAGATTGATAAACTTGGGGGAAAGGTGACAATAATGTAGTATCTAGAGAGAGACACTATCATTTTTAAGGTCAATTTTTAACATCAAGACAACTGCTTAATGTGTTTTTGCTTCCTTTTTCTCTGTGTTGTCTTTTTAAAAATTGTTTTAGAAAGAATTGTGTTATTTATAAAAGTTTTACTTCGAGTGGAAAATCATATTCCCAGGGTTGTGCATGTCATTTTTGTTATTACAATAAAGATAATGAAAATTGTTGTTTTTGTTTTTGTTATTACAATAACGAAAACAACTGAGAATAACGACAACGATACCAAAAACGACAACCAAGAATACCAAAAACGACAACCAAGAATACCAATAATGATAATGATAAAAACGATAACAAAAATGAGAAACAAAAATGACAATGTCGTATCGTTGTCATTCTTATTAGTGCTGTGGCAGTTGGGTTTTGGAAGGGAAATGTGGAGAGGGGAGGAGGGAGCAGACATCTCAGAGTCTTAACAGGGTTGAATTCTTGAACTGTGCCTGTGTTGGGAGGGGCAAGCAGTTCAGCAGTATCTAATGGATGTATCACTGGCCAATGAGCAGCACAAGCAGGCCCCAGCAGTCTCATGGGACTCTGTGATTACTCAATGCTTGCTGCCTCCCACAACCAATCAGGTGGGCTCTGGAGGAGGGCACTGCAAATCTTTTTAATGGGAGGGCCAGGTTTTCTCTCTCTGTTCTGTAAGAGCAGGTTGCATTTACAGAACTGTGGTGCTTGCACACAAAAAATCTTCCCTAGCCCTCATTGTATTACCACCAATACCTTTCCTTCCTCACACCCTACATTTTACCTTCTCCCTTTCCCTGCCCTTCTCCCCCCGTACATTATATATAGATAAGTAGTATAGATTAGATATAGATATATTATAGACATATAGATTAGATTAGAATAGTTATATAGATAATTGATTAGATAATAGATAGTTTTCCTTTTCCCTTCCCGTCTCCCTTAGATTTAGATAGATATTAGTTGTGCATGGGAATCGATAATGATACCAATACCAAAAATAAAATCTTCGTTTGAAATGGTACCGATATCATTAATGATATCGATAATGATAATGAATATCAATAATGAAAACAATACCGATAACAATATTGATACTGATACCGATATCGATAATAACAAAAACGATAACAAATACGATAAAAATGATGATGATAATGAAAACGAAAACAACATTGTTGTTAATAACGATAACAAAAATGACATTTCTGAGTAACAAAAACAAAAAAAGCATGGGGGCCTGGTGCACACCCCTATTCCTCATGGTTGTAGTGATCATTTTCCTATTTTTACCTATTACGTACTTAAGTTGGAACCTGTTAAAGTGGCTGAGTGTAATCCTGCCTTTGAAGCAATTGAAACTGTAGTCTCTAAAACCATTAGATGTGGGGAATATATAGCTGGAAATGTTGGTACTCTCTTTGTTTCTGAAGAGATGGAGGACCTCAAACAAGAAATTCTATCTACTAGAACTCCTAAAGGTTTATTATTGGATTTGCTGGACAAAAAAATGGTTAAATTAAAAAATGAAGTTCTTCTTTCCAAGTCCATTTCTAGAAGATCGCTTCAACCATCTTGGTTTGATAACAAGTGCTGATCCTTAAGAACTAGTGTTCACAGAACTGCTAGATGTATTAAATTTGACCCTCAAGTTTTGGATAGGTATATCCTTGTTATGGGTCAGTACAAGGAGTTATTGAAATCCAAAAAGTTCAACCATCAGTATTTTTTGTGGTCTTGTTTAAAGACTGCTTTGGATAAGACTGATACCGCTAAGTTCTGGTCTTTATTTAACCAGGGTTGTGTGGAATTTTTTAACTCCCTTTACGTCTAATATCTCAGGGGAAATGTGGAGTACCCATTCCTTTGCAATCTTTAATAAAATTCCAGAAGCTGGAATTGCAAAACTGTACGCTAAGTATCTCTTGAAGAAACTTGAATTGTGGGCATCAAAAATAGCATTTTTGCAGTAGAGCAATCTGGCTTTCGAGCCAGACATTCCACCAGTGATCATTGTTTTGTTTGCGTTAATAAGTATGCTGTTAAGATTCAAAAGTCCATGATTTTTTCAGTTTTTGTAGACCTTAGGTCTGCTTTTGATTCCATTGATAAGAACATAAGAACATAAGAAGTGCCATACTGGGTCAGACCAATGGTCCATCTAACCCAGCATCCTGTCTCCGACAGTGGACAATCACAGTGGCTTGGGCGAAGCACCCAACAGGTCACAATGTGGGATCCATTCCCTGTTGTTTTCCCCCAGCTCCTGTCATGTTCCCTGATTCTGTCTGGCTAATAGCTGCTAATGCTAATATACCTATTTCCAGAAATGTATGCAAACCTCTTTTAAACTCAGCTATAGTATTGCCCGTTACCACAGCCTCTGGCAGTAGATTCCACAACCCAATTCTATACTGAGTGAAAAAAAAATTCTTTTATTTGTTTTAAACTTGCCAGCCATGAGTTTCATGGAATGTCCCCTAGTTCTAGTACTAGCTGAGAGGTTAAATAACTGCTCCTTGTTTATTAGTTCCACACCACTCATGATTTTATAGACCTCTATCATATCTCCTCTCAGTCATCTCTTCTCCAAGCTGAAGAGCCCCAACCTACCAAGCCTCTCCTCATACAGGAGCCCTTCCATGCCCTCAGTCATTTTTGTTGCCCTTCTCTGTACCTTTTCTAGTTCAGCTATGTCTTTTTTGAGATGGGGTGACCAGAACTGCACACAATATTTGAGGTGGGGTCACACCATTGATTTGTATAGAGGCATTATGACATCACACAGATCCTTTTCCTACCCTTTGCTTTCTATCTTTCAACCAGTTTCTGATCCATAGTAAGACACTATCTCCTATCCCATGACTTTTTAATTTTCTCAAGAGTCTCTCAGGGGGGACCTTATCACATTCTTTCTGGAAATCCAGGTACACTATATCTACCGGCAGCACAGGACACACACACACACCCCCTCGCACAGAAGGCCCCAGAAGTCCACGGGCAAAGGGACGCAGGCCCATCTGACACAGCTGATTCAGCCACGCCCCCGTTGCGTCGCTCCACACGCTTGCAGGAGCGCGCAGGGAGCGGGACCTCTGGAATAAACACCAGCACTGGGAAGCACTCGGCACTGGTGATTGAGGTTGAGAAACCAGTCAACTGAGTGAGAGCTAAGTAGCGTGATAATTGCAGAATTCCCTTGAGAGTGTGTGTGCCTTGTAGTGTGTGTAGCCTAGTGCCTGACTGGTGTGCTTCCCCATTCATCTGCCCGTGTGTGTTTGTGAGTGCGAGTGTGTGAGAGCCCAAGTAGTATAAGTAGAGTGAGAGACACACATGCCTGGACCCTACCCATTTCCCCATCAGTGTGCAAGCCCCTTCCCTGCTACCTTTCATCCCTGTGAGCCCCTACCCCCTGTTGCCCTGTCACCCCTCCAGCACCTCCCTTTCCGTTCCCCTTCCTGATGTGGGTTGTGGGTGTTGAGTGAGAGCATAGGGACCAGAACTCCCTCCAAATGCTTGGCGCCCTATGATGATAGGGACCTGAGCCCAATAAGGCCTATAGGTCCACACTCTATCCTGATGGGTATTATACCTCCGAGAGAACCCCCCTGCGTTCGGGGTCTGGGTCTGTGCGTGGGAACCTTGAGTGAGCAGACGGGTGCCTACCCTGACCCCCAGGCGGGTTCCCCTCTTATAGCCCCTCCCTGTGACAGAATCACCAGCACCTCTCCCCCTTTCCCTGTAGCAGTGAAGATGAATATAGCTAAAGAAATAACAGACCTGGTTCGAGCAGTCCAATCTGTGGCCCTTGAAGTTCGGATCTTACAAGAGAATCAACAGGCCCTAACTGGTGCAGTGGCCCAGCTCCAGGTGGCCCCTGCAGCCCCGCCCCTGCCATACTCCCAGCAGCAGTCCCCACCACAGCTGCCGCCGTGGCAGCAGTACCTAGGGAGCCCAGGGGTCCCCGTATTGACAAATTCATGGGAGACCGCAAGGCCTTCCAGGGGTTCATGGCCCTGTGTAGACTGCTTCTCCATGCAGCCCCAGACTTACCCCACCGACACCTTGAAGGTCGCCCACATTATACGGAACCTGGGAGGCACTGCTCTGGAATGGGCTACCACCCTGCTAAAGGGAGACAGCCCTCAGTTGACCAATTATGAGGACTTCGTGAAGGAATTCACTCTCCTTTTTGACCATCCCCACCGTGTACGGAATGCAGGGACTGCAATCATGTCCCTCAAGCAAGTCCGAGGGGGACTTTTAGACTATATCACAGTTTCTGCAATTAGCCTTGGAACTGAAGTGGCCTGATGACGTCCTCCAGGTGATGTTCCGGCGGGGCTTGGGTGAAGACCTAAAGGAACAACTTGTGCTTACCGCCCTTCCTGAGTCATGGGAGGCCCTTGCGACGCTGATGCTCCAAATTGATGATCGCCTAGCCGAGAGACGTTGGGAGCATAAGCAGGAGCTATGCACCTTTAGGAACAGGTGCCCTGAAGGCCACAGACCCGGAGCCCATGCAACTCGATGTGTCATGAGGACCCTTGACATGAGAAGAAAAAGAGAGGTGGCGCCGGTCCCAACCGTGCTTCTATTGCGGAGAATCATCGCATTTCGTTCATGAGTGCCCATCGTTGCCCCCATACAGACGAGACTCAGGGAAATGCTCGGGGTCGGGAAGGACTAGGGGCACCCCAACCCTAAAGGTAGCCCCCTCTATGCAAGGGGCAGTGCGGGCACATTTATGCCTTCCCCTCACCATCCGGCTGGTAACCTGGGCCATGGTGGACTCTGGTGCCTCGGGCAACTTCATGGACAATAGTCTACTGCACAGATATGCGATTCCCACCCAACCTAAGGAGAGCCCAGAACTAGTCCATTCGATCAACGGGTCTCCATTGGTCTCTGGGCCCATCACCTTGCAAATGCAACCCTTATTATGCGCAACAGGAGCTCATTGTGAACTTGTAACATTTGATGTGGTCTGCACGCCCTTTTTTTGGTTGGTTAGGGCTACCCTGGCTCACCTTACACAGCCCTCAAATCAACTGGACTACCAGGCGGATCCAGTTTGAGTCTCCCCATTGCAAGGATTTCTGTCACTGCCCCAGGCCCTGTGAAACCGGGGTGGTCACTACAGCCAGTACAGCTTCCCCATCCACGTTTCACTTACCACCCCAATATGCAGATTTTGCCAATGTATTTAGCAATGTTCAAGTGGCGGAGCTACCTCCCCACCGGGCGTATGACTTCCCCATTGACCTCCTTCTTGGAAAGGAATCCCCGTTCAGCCAGATTTACACCCTCTCAACCCCGGAGCTAGGAATGCTCCATCAGTACCTAGACAAAAACCTCCAGAATGGCTTCATCTGCCACTCTTCTTCCCCTGCAGGGGCTCCCATTTTCTTTGTATCAAAAAAAGACCAAGGCTTCTGCCCGTGTATAGATTATCGGGGCCTGAATGCAATAACTATCAAGAACAGATACCCCCTTCCGCTGATCCCTGAATTACTGAACCATCTACAAGGAGCTACTATCTGTACAAAGCTTGATCTCTGTGGGGCTTATAACCTAGTGTGAGTGCGACCTGGGGATGAATGGAAGACCACATTCCGCACAAGGTATGGACATTACGAGTACCTGGTCATGCCATTCGGACTTGTCAATGCCCCGGCCACGTTCCAGCATTTCATAAATGACATCCTGAGGGACCTCCTGGATGTCTCCGTCATAGCCTATTTGGACGATATACTCATCTATTCCACCTCTCTCGAACAACACATTCTCCATGTGTGGCAAGTGCTACAGAGGCTACAGGACAATAAACTATATTGTAAAGGAGAAAAATGTGCTTTTCACTTAACCACGGTGGAATTCTTGGGCTTCGTGATTTCTCCCACGGGCATCCAAATGGACCTCTGGAAGGCAGAGGTGATACAGCGGTGGCTGGTCCCAAGGGTGGTTAAGCCTCTCCAACACTTTCTGGGAAGTACAAATTATTATAGGCACTACATTCCCCACTATGTGACCCTCACTTCACCGCTCACCCTGTTGTTGAAAAAGGACGCAGCAGACAAGCACCATACTTCAACCCCGTTGTTTTGCCCTGGCGATCTTGTATGGGCAGGGCCCCGATTCTTCTGCAAAATATTTTCCAAAATTCTGCGACCCAAAATGGAAAATTCTGCGATCCAATAAAGTTACAAAACCAGTCTAGTAAAATTTAAAATGAGTTCTTTAATAGCAGTAATGACATCTTTATAATTAAAACAAAACATTTATTTACATATTTGCATTAATTAACACATTTTACAGTGTTGTAAAACAAAACCACATGGCAAACCAGGAAGCCCACCCACAAAAACACATGGCAAAGCAGCAAATCCACCCACAAAAACCACATGGCACACCAGCAGACCCACCCACGAAAACACATGGCA